>JARHVA010003528.1:927500-1045000 GCA_037957365.1 Torreya grandis
GAGTAATAAAGAGTGCATATATGAAGATTCATTTTATTTCTATGTTATAATTCTGATTAGGACTGTGTATAAAAAATTTTATAAGTTTTTTATTAGAAAATAATTAGGAAATGTAAACATAGCAGGTATCATTCTTTTTTGCATGTGATAGGTGTTACTAATGTTTCTTAGTGCAAAAAACTATTAGATTTATAATAAATACTTGATTTAGTATTAAAGATCCATAAATGAGGGAAAATGGATCCCTTTTATATTTGTCTTCTTACATATAGACCCTATTCAGATAAAATAGTAGTGATAAAAATACTCTTGAAGGTTCCAACTCCTGATCTTTTCATTTAGATATACTAATATAGATTTGATTACCAAAAATATCATTATCATAGTAATGTATGTACACTTTAAGGAAATTGTTTCTTCTTCATACAATTAATTGGCTAGGATATTTTCCTAATGTTAACATCATTGTTGAATTAATCATACTTGTGGGTTGTGATTTTTAATTTATGCAATATACTTCAATTCTCAAGGATCATAAACTAGTGGTTAAAATATGAATATATAAGGAGCTTATATGAAGATTAAAAAATAGTTATAATGAAATGGGAGATTAATGTCAATTAGGGGTAGTAGATTTTATGATTGCATTGGATAAAAATTAGAGTGAATCAATTTAACATGTTGTATGGAAGCTTGATTTGTTGAATGGTATTTGGTCTATGTGGTGATTAGATATTATAGTATATGTTATTTGAGAGGTTATATCTTGGTGATTTTTGTCATTTTTCATTCAAAATTATAAATCATGCCTATTACACATATCAAATGTACACTAAAAACTTTGGTGCATAATACATATGAGTCTTTTATATTATACATAAAGTATACAATACACATCCTTGAATTTTATAAGAAACAAAATAAATTAAAAATAATAGCTTGCATGATAAAAAATAATAGTTGTATAATTATTTACTCACACAATTGAAACATACCTCATCCTTCTCAATAAACCAAATTTTGAGGTCCTTATTTCTCATAGATGAGAAACAATATTTTTTAAGACTTTTATGACCTTTATTTAGGCTTTAAAAGATTATATGTTATTTATCCTCTTCATCCTTGAAAGAATAAATAGATTCACTTACATAATATCCTAACACATTCCCAAAATTATTATTTTATTATGCAACTAAAAGTATCTTCTCTAACTTAGAGAGGGTTTCAGTGTGTTCTTAAAGTATTTTATTTTATTTTGTGTGTGTGTGTGTGTGTGTGTGTGTGTGTGTGTGTGTGTGTGTGTGTGTGTGTGTGTGTGTGTGTGTGTGTGTGTGTGTGTGTGTGTGTGTGTGTGTGTGTGTTGTTCTTAGAATTTATTATACAATAGGTCAATGACTACATTATTTGACATATTTTTATTCCTCATTATATGTTTAGGTCAACAATCCAAATGGATTGTTACATTATGAATGTTATCCTTCCATTTTTTTGCTTTCCCTCTTTCAGATTTTATTTCCATCTAATTTTTCATATAAATTTTAGAGTGGAATCTATATGAAATCAAAAATGCATCATGTCTATAAATCAATCCTAACTCAAATAAGATATATCATACCATACACTTCTGATTGGGGATACATTAGATAATCGAGAACATGACCAATATGGGGAGATGTGTGTGTGTGTGTGTGCGTGTGTATGTGTGTGTGCGTGTGCGTGCGCGCGTGCGCATGTGTGTGTGTGTGTGTGTGTGTGTGTGTGTGTGTGTGTGTGTGTGTGTGTGTGTGTGTGTGTGTGTGTGTGTGTGTGTGTGTGTGTGTGTGTGTGTGTGTGTGTGTGTGTGTGTGTGTGTGTGTGTGTGTGTGTGTGTGTGTGTGTGTGTGTGTGTGTGCATGTGTTTGTGTGTGTGTGTGTGTGTGTGTGTGTGTGTGTGTGTGTGTGTGTGTGTGTGTGTGTGTGTGCTGTGATTAGAGTTTATTATATAATAGGTTGTTGACAAGGTTTTTTAACATATTTTTATTCATCATTATAAGTTTAAGTCAACAATCCATACTAATTTTTACATTATGCATTTTATCCTCCCATTTTTTTTGTTTCCCTCTTTTGGATTATATTTCCATTCAATTTGCATATAAACTATATAAAAATTAAAAATTTAGAGTGGAATCTAAAAAATATCATTAAAATTTTATAAAAAGACCCCTCAAACTTGATTCAATATATAGTTTTTATCTTCCTAATTAGCACTATCCAACCCACAATGGATATTAATTTTTTAAGAAAAGAACTTTTAGGTCAATGTTTTGTCATTTTTTCATGTTGTGGGTTGATTTAATGAAACATTTATAACAAAAATTTTGGGTTTTCCTTGTGCACTAAACCATCATGAACTATTTACACTATTCCGATAAATATCCACTTCCTATGTAAACCTATCATTTAATATTTGACACTTAATCACTCAACCAACGTGCAAAAGAGAGATAATATTTAATCTTGTTAGGTGAGTGATGGATAACTCATTACAAAGGTGTCCATTAAATCAAGGTCAAATGTTACACATCTATTAAATAAATACATGTATATTATAATTAGAAGGGGAAAAACTGCATGCACACATCATCACTCAATAGTACTATATACTTCAAACATAATTTGTATATCAATTCATATTAGAGGTTTAATACATCAACATGCATAAGTTACAACTATACATTTGATATCCAATAATGATAGCTTCATAAAAGAATATAATACCTTATTAATTTGTCCCTTACAAATTAAAAATCAGTTTTTATAGATGAATTCTACCTTTCTTTCAATGCCAACTTATAGCCTAAATAAAAATTTAAAACCAACTTCTTCCCATGATCAAATTTATCACTCCTAGATTTATGGTCCCTTGCTTTCTTCCAAGTTTCCTTTTGGGATCTATTGATCTATAAAAATTTTTTTAATGGGAATATTCCACATACTATGGATGCATGAAACTCTTGTAGTGATCTACTTGAATTTGGTTCTTTGTTATTATATGAAGCCCACATTGGAAAAAAAAAATATATCTTCACAAAATACTCATGTGTAGTTATACTTGCATATGACTCCCTTGCTCAGATATGTTTGTGCATGAAATTTATTATCAAGGTTTATTATACTGATTACATTTTCCTCCATGAAAATTAGGTGTAATTTTCCTTACCTAAAATAATTGTGCATGCATCAAGGATTAATAAGGGAGAACTTGATTAGAGAAAAATATAATGGATAATAGCTAGTCATTTTGGTGTGGATAAAACATTAGCATAATTATGTGAGAGTTACTATTTTTCAAGGATATGTGTGGACATGAAGAATTTTTAGAAAGGTTTTAAAGTTTTCCAACATGTGGAAGGATGTAAATTCAAAGAGTAGATACAAATAATTAATGCATGCAAAGCTGAATTCATAGAGAATTATTTCAACACAAATATATTATGCACTATTCTCATTATTATGAATAATATAGGAGTTACATATTTATAGTAATCACATTCTTATATTCTGTTAGTCTATTTATCTCACTCTAAAATTATGCAAACCTATTATGACATATTGTTATAACCTATTAAAAATATATCTTAACAATAATATAATCTAACTAATACAAGATTATTGTATTAACCATATGGTTACTAACAACCTTGTAACTAATATTTACCTCTCAGTAAATCAACCATAGAAATACTAAAAATTACTATTTACCTCTCCATAAATACCTAAATTCACACAATGTGAAAACTAATCCCAACACTCCCCCCCCCCCAATATTTTTTACATGGTACAATATATCTCATTTTTTGATTGTAACATGCCACCTCCATGTGTTCATGATCTTCTTTGCATACATGTGCCATCACACATATCTTTATTCACACTCATCTGGAATTGGTTTTACAATTTTATCAATAAGCTTTCAAAATGGTTTTCACAGGTTCATCAATAATCTTATAAAATGGTTTTCTCAGATTCATCACTAACCTTACAAAATGGTTTTCTCAGGTTCACCAGTAATCTTATAGAATGGTTTTCTCAGGTTCACCACTAACCTTATAGAATGGTTTTCACAAGTTTACCACTAACCTTACAACATGGTTTTTCATAGGTTTACTTGCTAACCTTTCATCATAATTGCTATAATGCTTTTTATATCAACATTCTCCAATCTAAATATACAAAAGGAATTATATGGTAATATCATTCACAAGTAAATATGTACAACTATTTCTATTTTTCACACATGCTAAAAATAAATGTAACTACCACACCACACTAAATAAACTAAAATCCACACAACTAAAAAATGACACACCACATAAAATGTCACCACATCATTAGTTTGGCCCCATCGTTAGTGACTGATGAGAGGTTGTTTAAAGACCTCCAACCTCTTGTGCCTCCATCCTTTAGTATGTCATTGCTCAATCAGATGGTATGTCAATATAACTTAGGTGCATGAATTTTTTATGTAAATCCCCCCTCACACAATGCAAACATCATGTATAAGAGATATTGTGTCTATGTATAATTTTTTAATTTCCCAACACTTTTGATGGCTGAGAATTCAAGACACTAAATCATAATGATTGACATACTCAAAAATATGACTTAGACTTCTGACTTGGTCTCAAAACAACTTAAAATGACTCTAGACATAATCAATATGCTTGACATATTACAAAACTCATAATAATATTTTTAGAAAACTAACTGTTATAAAAACATAAACACTAAAGCCCTTAAATTCACCAAATAAATTATCAATAACCTAAAAGAATCTATTTGGATTTTAAAAAACTATAAAATAAAATTAGATATTTGAATATAATAAACCACTCAATTAATAAATTCTAATGACATATATGACCTGAATTATATATTGACATAATTTAAACTTAAGACACTTTTTACAAAATAGTTAAAGATATATACTTTTAAAAATTTGACCAAATTATTAAAGATCATAGAATATGTTGAGCTGAATAGCAGGAGATATGGTATGGATCAATGCATAACTATAATGAACAAGGATCGAATTGCAATACTAGGGCAAAATGGAAGACATTGGCATAGATCTAATCCAAATGCCAAGGTGAAATATCAATGATAGCTATTTTCAAATGAGTTACATGTTGATTTAGCTAGTGGACTAAGTTGAATGCATAAATTTTGATGGAATCAAAAGCTAATTTTCATAGAAACTACATTATATAAATATTCTACATGGAGACTATACATGTGGTTAGAATATGGGTAGAGAAGCCAAGAGACAAAGTGAATGATAATAAAACATTCCATATTAAGGCTTGATTTTGATAGAGATTTATGATTCAACACAAAATATAGTTATAGTTTTGATCATACAAGGCTATCTATGCTTTATATTTGGTGATCCACTTAACAACAATGGCTGGCATCACCAAAAGAAGAAAGATATTCATGAAAACCCAAGTGATTATGTCTTTCTTATATGAAAGACTCAATAATATTGAATTTTGTGTAGTTTCTCATGTGTAGATTTGGCAAGAAGATTGCATAGATAACACACATCCCTTTATCGATGCAAGTAATAAGAATTTAGCGAATGCAAAAATTTGGTAGATATTGAGAAAACTATGAAGCTTGAAATGGATCTAGGCAACAAGCTAAAAAATTTGACTACAAAAAAATTAATTCCATTCATGGTATTAATTACCAATAATCAATTGATCAATGCACAAATCAAATCTCTCAATATTTAATTCATTACAGGCCATAGAGTCTCAATCACAGGCCATATGAATCTAAAACTCCATCATACATCTCCCTAAGCATGAATATTATCAAACTACACTATCAAAGACTCTCATTTTGAGTGAAATCTACTCCATAGATTTACTAGACCATTTTCCTACTCTGATACCAATGATGTAAATTCAAAGAGCAGATACAAAAATTAATTCATGCAAAGTTGAATATAGATAGAATTATTTTAACATAAATATATTTAGAACTATTCTCATTATTGTAAATAATATGGGAGTTACATATTTATAAAAATCACATTCCTACATTCTCTCTATCTATTTCTCTCACCCTAAAATTATGCAAACATATTATGATATATTGTTATAACCTATTAACAATGTATCTTAATAATAATATAATGTAACTAATACAATCTTACTATATTAACCATATGGTTACTAGTAACATTGTAACTAATATTTACCTCTCGATATATCAACCATAGTAAATACTAAAACTTACTATTTACCTCTCCTTAAATACCTAAATTCATACAATGTGAAAACTAATCTCAATATTAAAGGTAAAAGTTAGAATCCAATTTTGTATTAACCATTTCCAATAACATAAATACTATGGCAAGACATAAGTATAGACTTCATTATTGGGTTTCCAAGGAAAAGAAAAGTTAATGCTTCAATATTTGATATTATTTATATATTTTAAAATATGACACACTTTATTTCTTGTAAAATGATAATTGATGACACAAACATTACAAACATATTTTTCAATGAAATAGTACAATTGCATATATTTTGAAATAACATTATTTAATAGACATATAAATAATTAGAATCTTTTGGTTAAATTTATGGATAATTTAGGAATGATATTGGATTTTAGTTTAGTCTATAATCCACAAATGGATGATAAAATAGAGGTAGTGATTAGAAGCCTAAAAAATGTTTTGAGATGTTTGGTATGAAACAAGACAAAATAATGAGATGTGTTTATAAAAATCTGAGTTTTATTAAAATAACTCAATCAATATAAGTATATCCAACAATCCACTTCTTATTTTTTATGGTTTCTACACTAGATTTGCTAATGAGAGGAGAGATACAATAGGTATGAGAATGAAAAGTGTTGACACTTAGGACTATGTTATGTATATGCATGAGGTGCTTATAGAAGTGAAAGAAAAGTTGAAAAGGAGTGTCCAAGATTACAAAAAAAGTTTATACTTAAAGAGAATATAAAAATAATATTGAGTAGGTGATATTTTTCTAAAAGGAATGTATAATAATCTCAAGTGGAAGAATATTGGGGCATGTAACATTTTTAGAGAGTTTTTAGCAAAATCTTAAAATAAAAAACTACCATATGGGATTTTTATATCTAATATCTTCATTTGAGTAGTTTTTAACCCTTAAAATGAGGGGAAAATAAGTGATAAGGATGTAATTTTTTTCTTATAACTTTTATATTATAGATAATATTTTGTTTAGAAGTAAAGGGAATAGATAGATATTATGATAGATTCCAAAATCAACACTAGAACATGAGTAAGAAAATATAGAGAGTAAATATCAATTGGAAAGATATAATAGCTAAATATACTACTTGGATGAGTGAATCCAATATTTCCAACTAGAGAAAACCAATAGAAGATATCATAAAAGGTTCATGAAGGGTTCTTGTATATTTCCTCTTACCTAGTGTATAAAATAAATATGAAAATGATGGGACCAATTTAAATTTTGTGTTGCTCCCCAATGTAGACTCAACCACTCCCTAATAGACACACTTTCAGACTTATAGACTGAAACTTGTAAACATACATACTTTTTTTTTTACTTGAATGATAGTGTTACAAAAATGTGATACACACACTCTTGTCTAGCTAAGTGAAATGTAACATGAATAAAATATTAAAATAATCAAGTCCTTAAATGAAATTTTTACACACTCCTCTTAGTTCGTGGCATACATCATTATAAATATTATTCCAAGCATTTTTTATCTGTCCAAATCAGCGTGGAGTTAATTGAACATCTACCCAACTCACTCTTTTGAGCTCTTAAAAAGTAATTTAAATCTCATTTAACTATTTTAACAACCTATAGTGAATTTATTATCTCCCATTTTATTTTTTAAGTGGCTCACATGTCATGTTTTATGGTTATATACAATTACTTGACCTATTTTTCTCCTCAAGCAAAATCATAAGTTAATGCAAATTAGTGGTTTTATCATCTACAAAAATGGGGTCCAATTTATCTTTTTGAGATGATTAAAACTTGATATACATGATATTCATTTATATTGGAACTCTATTTATGCTTCTATTACTAGTTTTTATTATCTTCAACATGCGAAATTTGTTTGACACTATCAATAAGTTACACATACAAACACCAACCCATGTTTTTATTTGATGCAAAATGATAAGTTGATCCAGATGATTTTGCATTATATTCCTTCATTATTTTTACATTTTCCTAAAAATATATAGTTCAATGTATGTCATGTTCATTTTTTACCATTGATGTTTTCACACTCATGTACAACATCTTCATGCATGACTATATTTTATGGATATCTTTCAATTTTAATATTAAGAAAAGTATTATTTTGGCCCAATGTGTAAATTCTCTTTTACTTTTATATTGTGATATTTTTCTATTGAAAGTGAGGCATGTTATTTGTGAGTTCTCGTTGAGTTTCAAATGTTCTCCCCATGTCTACAATTATTATCATTATTATTATTATTATTATTATTATTATTATTATTATTATTATTATTTATTATTATTATTATTTTAATTATCTAATGAGTGAGGCATCTCGGGTAGAGTAATAAAGAGTGAATATATGAAGAGTCATTTTATTTCTATGTTATAATTATGATCAGGACTGTGTATGAATGATTTTATAAGGTTGTTATTGGAAAATAATTAGGAAAAGTAAACATATCAGGTATCATTGTTTTTTGCATGTGATAGGTGTTACTAATGTTTCCTAGTGAAAACAACTATAATATTTATAATAAATACATATTTTAGTATTAGCGATACAAAAGTGAGGAAAAAGGATCCCTTTTATATTTGTCTTCCTACATATAGACCGTAGTTAGATAAAATAGTGGTGAGAAAAATACTCTTGAAGGTTCCAACTCCACATATTTTCATTTAAATATACTAGTATAGATTTGAGTAATAATAATATCATTGTCATAGAAATGTACATCTCATTTAAGGAAATTATTTCTTCTTCATACACTTAATTGGTTTGGAGATTGTACTAATGTTAACATCATTGTTGAATTAATCTTACTTATGGATTGTGATTTTCAATTGATGCAATGTACTTCAATTATTAAGGATCATAAACTAGTGCTTAAAATATGAATATATAAGGTGATTATATGAAGATAAAAAAATGGTTATAATGAAATAAGAGATTAATGTCAATTAGGGATAGTATATTTTATGATGGCATTGAATAAAAAGTAGAGTGAATCAATTTAACATGGTGTATGGAAGCTTGAGTTGTTGAATGGTATTGGGTCTATGTGGTGATTGGATATTATAGTATATGTTGTTTGAGAGGTTATATTTTAGTGTTTTTTGTAATTTTTCATTCAAAGTTATAAATCATGCCCATTACACATCTCGTATTTACACTTAAAACTAGGGTGCATAATGTATATGATCCTTTTGTATTATACATAAATTATATGATACACATCCTTAAATTTATAAGAAGCACAATAAATTAAAAATAATAGTCTAGATGATAAAAAATAATAGTTATATAAGGATTTACTCACACAATCAAACCATACCTCACCCTTCTCAATAAACTAAATTTTAAGGTCTTTATTTCTCATAGATGAGAAATAATAGTTTTTAAGACTTTTATGAACTTTATTTATGCCTTTAAACATAATTAGTTATTTATCCTATTCATCCTTGACATAATTAATAGCTTCACTTTCAAAATATCCTAACACATCCCCCACATTATTACGTTATTGGGTAACTAAAAGTATCTTTTCTAATTTAGAGAGGTTTTAGTGTGTTCTTGAAAATATATAAAAAATAATTCATCATCTTATGTAAAAGATAAAAGTATATATTATTTACCAATGTTATAAAATATTAATGTGTGTGTGTGTGTGTGTGTGTGTGTGTGTGTGTGTGTGTGTGTGTGTGTGTGTGTGTGTGTGTGTGTGTGTGTGTGTGTGTGTGTGTGTGTGTTGTGCTTAGAATTTATTATACAATAGGTCAATGACTACATTATTCGACATATTTTTATTCCTCATTATATGTTTAGGTCAACAATCCATATTGATTGTTACATTATGAATGTTATCCTTCCATTTTTTTCCTTTCCCTCTTTCAGATTTTATTTCCATCTAATTTTTCATATAAATTTTAGAGTGGAATCTATATGAAATCAAAAATGCATCATGTCTATAAATTAATCCTAACTCAAATGAGATATATCATACCATACACTTCTGATTGGGGATACATTAGATAATCGAGAACATGACCAATATGGGGATATGCTAGACCTAATTAGTGGATATATTATCACAATACACAATTTTAGGGAGGGTTTCAAATCCTCCACTCAAGCACAATCATGCAATAACCCTATTTAGGTCATATGTTTTCATATCTCACTAAACTAATGATAAGTAAAGTAAATAAATCTAATATAGTGATCAAAAAATCTTGTGTAATAATATGGAAGTTAGAAAACAAATAAACATACATAGGAGAATCTCAATTAAGCTATATATGAGTAAGACCCTAATACTTGGAAGGAAAAGAGTAATATTATTCAAAGCCAATACTTATTCTACTTTTATTTACTAGATAGAAGAGCAAAGTTATAGAGTACTTACCTAAATAATGAACCCATCGAGACTCAATCTCTCCCTTGGCCAAGGGGGTTTCATAAGAGGTTGTTTTGGTTTGTAAGGATCATTAAGAAAGAACAAATGATCCAAGACTTTTCCATAAGACTAGATTCTCCAAGTAGAAACCCTAAGCTAAGACTCCTCAGGTAAAATGGTGGAAGAACATATTATAAAGAAGTTCAAGAAAATAATAACTCTTATTCATTGTGTAAATAATGATGAAATTACCTTGTATATATAGGCAAATTTAACCCTAAACCCTTCTAAAAGTTTTAACCAATAGGGTCTACCTAGTCATCCTAGCATAGTTATGGATAATAATTAATTCGGTCATTGGCTAGGTCATCCAAGAGCTGACCTAGACCCTAAATAAATTTTACCCAAAATTAGATAGGGTTAACTCAGTCAACCTAGTATAAAAGACTAACAGAAGGGCCTTAAAGTGAGGAAAAGAGGGATGAAAAGTGGTAAAAGACTATATAAGCATGAAAAAGAGGATTAATATCTTAGGATAATGTTTTAAGAGCTGGTTACATTGGTAATAAATGGAAATAAGGGACAATAATCTTTTGAAGCACTAATAGTCTGACCACCCCTTTCTCGGTTCACCTTTAAGGCATGCACTTAGAAAGATTGAGTCTTGATGGGTTATTTCAAGATGTAAAGCATCAATATTTGATAATAGTTGAAAATATTGTGTATTTATATGCCCCACTCAAAGTTCATCATATGTCATTAAGGTGCAATAGGAAATTGCGCTTCAAAAAAAGAATATAGTAATACACAATGTTGAGGATAAAAAAGTTATAGTATTTTAAATAATAAAATAATTGAAAGTAAATGATTGAAAAGTAAATGTGACACATACCTTGACTTACATTTATCAATAGATGGTTGTGTACTATGTTTTTAGTTTTGATTATGGAGGGCACAAATATTTCTTTCAACAAACCCAAGAATATAAAACTAAAGAACAAAAACAAATATATGCATGAAAGCCAAGATAATTGGTGTTATGTGGATAGGATGTACTTGGAAATTTGGAAACTTGGGGTGATAGGTGCTATGTTAGACCAAAATACCAAGCCAAAACTTAGACTAAATTGGGTAACTAAAAATCCAAGGTTACTAAACATTAAAAAACTCAAACAAGTAAACATTAATTAAGAAAGTTAAAATCACCATGTCAAATAATAGATACATGTCAAAAACGATGGTAGTCAAACATAAAGGTGAAATCAATAACAAACTTTACTTAAACAAAGATAGGTAAGCAAAAAAAATGATAAACATATACACCCTACATTGGTCAAGCAACCACACATATCATATCTTTTCACTATATTTTCATAGGAGACTCTGATTAGAGGATATGAGCTTTGTTCACATTTAGCCATGTCTTTCATTTTATCCATTTGGGTCTAGTTCTAAGCTTGAGTCACCATTTTACCCATTCCCAATCACCTTGAGCCTTTCAAATTGTCATTCCACCTTAGTTAGGTTAGGTTTCCCATGCTCATTTCATCCCCCTAGTCCCTAGCCTGATGGACAAGAGTACTAGGATTGGACTACAACACTTAAATCCAGGGTGTTTAATTCTTAGTGTAGACACCTAAATCTAGACACCAATGACCTTCAATTAGGATTTTGACCAATTTCCATCAAAATGCATAATTTGGCCTAGAAATACTAAAACACATTAAATAATGCAAAATTGATATATTCAAGTGATAATTTTGGCTAGGGTATTGTTGGTTGAATATTTTGTCGATCAACGTATTGATAAACAAAATAGGTCTGATCAACCAATGTAGGAAGATTAGTCATCCAAATGTGTAGGTTTACCACATCAAAAGGGGATTAATCTCTCCTCTCATCAAGGGGAGGTTCCCTATAGGTATGATATATATATATATATATATATAGAAAATAATACTCAAGGGTAGGACAAACCATCCATCTCTCTTTCTTCAGAGATAATGCATGCAAATCAAGGGAAAAACTCAAGGGAAATGACATAAAACACTCCTCTTCTTTCAGAAGTACTATTTAGAAAACCACAAGAATACTCCTGGTAGTAAATGCAAAATGTAACCAAGGACATAGTAACTAGAAAATCGAGATGCAGCACAAAGTCTTCACCTGAATTGCCCAAGAATAAGATATGAAGGACAATAAGGGCACAAAGTTGTCCCAAGGTCCTTTACACAAAATTGAAAAGAAAACACACTAAAGGCAATTATGGGGGCACAAAGTATCTCCATAGTTGACTCTTCAGGACACCTTCCTAACTATTGTCACTAATTATGCTTGCTGAATTGAAGGAATAGAAAATATATTAAGGAAAAAGGCATTAGAACAGTTTCCTCAACAATAAAGATATCATAGCACAAAGTCTGAAAAATCACTTGCTTTCTTATTCCAATAACAAAAAATGATCAACAATCTAAGCTTAAAGTCTCAGTAATGCCTTTCAATTTGGGCAAAGTTTCATTCTGATTGTCAAAAAGAGATCCATTTACAATAAAAGAGAGTCCCATACATAGCCTCTTCAAGAAGGACTCAGGAATAGTAACACATCATGTTGCATTGAAAACTGTTAGTAAGATAGGCTAGAAATTAGGGGCATCTACCCATTTGTTTTTCTGAATGTAGAGAAACAAGTCGTACTATTGAAAGTTTGCATCTTCCAATGTCCACCTAGTGATTTGATCCTTCTTCATCATTCCTCCTTTTCTAGTTAGTTGAATCGGGTCTTGAATTTAATTTGTTATTTTGTTCTTTATTCACTTTCTATTGGTCTTGGCCTTAAATCCTATGAATGCATTTGCATCTGTAGATTACAAGGATCAATAGATATTTTATGAGCTTTGAAATTGACATTCACGTGCCCATCACTACATTTTCAATGGCTAGTTCACTGTCTTGAATTTGATGTCTTCAAGTGTGTCACCCCTTGGTCCTTCTTTGGCTTTTCTATTTGGCACTTTCCTAGAAAGAACCTGCCCTTTTGGGCCTTAAAGAATGATTTGTTTTGGGTTTGGAAGAGCCCCTCACAAGGGTATCTACCCTTCGGGTGGTCTTTGGATGGCCTTCGGGCTTCTTTATTCTAGCAGGTCGCTAGATTCTTCCTTCAAATTTCTTATTTTACATCTTCTCGAAGGGAAGGTGACCCTTTAACTTTAGGGAAGTGTCCTTTAATTTGGAAGTCAAGAGTTCCCTACAAGGGCACCTGCCCTTTGGGGTCCTTTAGCAACCATTTCCTTAGAGTCTTTGTAGACATTTCCCATGGATATTTCCTATAGACAATTCCCATGGGCATTTTCCCTGGGCTTTCTCCATGGGCATTTTCTCATGGACAAAAATTCTATGGACATTTCTTGCAAACAAAAAGTCTGTAGAATTGTTTTATTTGCCTTGGTCTTTTTGAATTCCTGCAAGATTTCCTCCTACGGCTTCTCTGAATTCTTTTAGACTTTTTGTCTGAAGGAATTCCTTCAGACAAAAGTCTGAAAGAATTATGACTTTATCTGCCTTAAAATTTTTTTTTGAAAGAATTTACCTTTGTGGCCTTCTTTGAAAATGACCCTTCCAAAGGGTTTTTTATCTACCAAGTGCCCTCCATAAGGGCACTTGTTCTTCAAGAGGATTCTTGGAATTTTTGCATTGAATCGTTCCTTTGAACCATCTGAGTGAACTGTTTGGTTGAACCAAGCCGTTGAGCCATTTGATTGAACCAAGATGGTTCAATGTAATGAACCCTTTGATTGAACCAAGTCTTTGAACCAAGCGAATGAAGCAAAGTGTTGAACCAAGTGAGTGAACCAAAGCGTTGAACTACTTGGTTAAAGCAAACATTGAACCAAGCCAATGAACCAAGATTTGAACCAAAATGGTTCAAGCTGATGGTTCAAGCTGATGGACCAATTGAATGAACCTACCTTTGAACCAAAAGACATTCAACCAACTATTGAACCAAGCTTTGGTTCAACAGTTCAAATGAAGCCTTGAACTGACTGACAAACCATTTGACTGAACCAAAGGATGAACCAAAGTGTTGAAACAAAGTGGATAAACCAACTGAGTGAAACAAAGTGTTGAACCACTTAATTGAACCAAGCCATTAAACCATTACTTTGATTGAACCCATCACTGAACCAAAAGATGTTGAACCTTTTAAACTTTGAACTCGTTGAACCTTTGAACCAAAGTGGTTTAATGGTTCAATGGTTCAATCCTTCTTTGCTTAGATGCTTGTTGATGAAGATTTTTGATTGAACCAAGGCACTAAACCAATCCCAAAAATGACCAAGTGTTAGAAATTGATTCTTTTGGTTGAACCCGCCTGCGAAAGTCTTTAAACCTGTAGAAATGAACCTACCTACAGAGTCCGTAGAAATCAAGTTTGTATAAATCAACCTGTAAAGCCCATTAAACTTGGCCTACAGAGTTCATAGATTCTTGAGAAGTTTGAAAAATGAGGAATTTGAATGTCCAGGACAAATTTCAGAAAGGGAAGAGACAATTTTGGTCTATAAGACCAAAATTGTTCAAATGTTGTCCCAAAAATGAGTGATATTTTTGGGGGACAACAACTGGCTCCAGTTGGAGAACTTCTATCAATTGTAAAATGAATTGAAGGGAGTAGAATCTAGAATCGTGAGTGTCTTCATGTGTACCATTGGGCTACAGAGTCATGCTTACCCAAAAATGAAAGGCATCAAAAAGGAAATAAACAAAACAAAATAGAATTAAAAATTATACAAATATACATATATACAGATGCAATGATTTGAAACTTTAGGAGTTGAAGTGTTTCAGATGCTACCCATTGTGAGGCAGAGAAAAGAGTTTGCCATCTTGATATTTCAGCAGAAATCTATTTCCACCAATGTGCTGATGAATTATAAATGGGCCTCTCCAAAGGGAGTCAAACTTTCCATGCATCCCCTTTGGTTCTCTCCTTTTGTCCCATAGCAGGACTTGATCCCCAATCTAGAAATCACAATTTTTGGCCTTTTGGTCAAAGAGTTTCTTTACTAGACTTTGATGAGCAGCAATTCTATCCACCACCATGGTTCTCTTTTCCTCCAGCTCAGTCAGGCACATGATTCTTTTATCAAGAGAGCTTCCATATGTCTAATCTTCAATTGCCTTTACCAATTTCAAGACTGGCAATTCTAAGGTGATTGGTATCTTAACATTGATACCATAAAGAAGTTAAAAAGGAGACATACTAATTTCCCTCTTTGATGTGATTTAGTCTGCCCATAGAGCATCAACCAATGCTTTGTGCCATGTTCTTTGATTGTCATCTGCAAACTTATTGATGATAGTTACCAGGTTCTTATTGCTAGATTCAGCTTGTCCATTCCCTTGTGGAAAATAATCAGAAGAGTGAGAGAGTATAATTCCATAATGAAAATAGAATTGTGTAATCTCCTGGGAGGTGAAACAAGTTGCATTATCAGTAATAATTTTGATTGGAACTCCAAACCTGAAAATGATATTCTCTTTGAGAAAGTTGCATACAACTTCTAAAGTAACATGCTTAGTTTGGATTACTTCTACCCACTTGGTGAAATAGTAAATTGTTGTAAGGACATAATCATGTCCAGCACTTGAAGATGTTTTTATAGTTCTAATAAAATCAATCCCCCATTACTGGAAAGGTTCTTTTATGATCACTAGCTTGAGAGGCATAAAAGCTAACTTGGGTCTTCCAACAAATTACTGGCAGAGTTCACATTTTCTCACCCACTTATGTGCATCTTGGAAAAGAGTTGGCTAGTAATACCTAGCTCATAAAATCTTGTGAGCAATCACAGGAGCAAAAAAATGTCCTCCACAAGCTAAATTGTGAAAAGATTTCAAGAGTTGGCTTTATTGCTCTTTATTTACACAGTAAAGGAATACTCCATCTATGCTTCTCTTGTACAAGCCATTGTCCCAAAGGATAAAATTGGTAGCTTTCAACTTGATAGTCCTCCTTTCTTTGTAAGACAAATGAGTAGGACATTCACCATAAGTAAGGAAATGAGTGATACCTAAATACCACTCATTGGTAGTGGAGACAAAAAGGATTGTTGGAGCATTTTCCACTTCAGTTTCTTCATGCTATGTATCTTCTGGCTTGTTGTTAGCAATTAATTGGCATAGGCCTTTACCCCTAACCAACTTTGTCAGCTTGATATCTAGATCAAACCCTTGGATCTTTACAATTCAATCACCTTTTTTGGTGCCAAACTCTTACTGAGTTAATATAGACTTGACTGTAGTGTCAGGAACTAAGGCAATAGTGTGTGAATTCAGAATATAGAAGTGGAAATGTTTGACTACTTTCACCAATGCATAAGCATGCCTCTACATTTGAATACTTCATCTCATGGGTTTTAAGAGGGAAACTCATGAAAGAGATAGGAGATTCCATACCTTCCTTGTCCTGTTGAACAAGAATTGTTGAGAGAGTGTGTTTAGACACATAACTGTATATGATGAAATATTTGTTGTAATCTAGACAAACCAAGGTAGGGGCATGAGTAATGGCAGTCTTGATCTCCTAAAATGTTGACTTGCCTTCTTTAGTCTAACTAAAGATGGTCTTCCCTTTCATCATGTTCACAATGTGTCTAGTCTTCTCAACAAATTTGGGGATGAATCTCTGTAAGAAATTCACCTTTCTGAAGAAAGAATGAACAACATTTTTATTTATAGGCAAATTAAGCTCTTGAATAGACTTGACTCTGTCTAAGTCAATCTTTATGCCTTCTATTGACACAATGTGTCCAAGGAGTTTCCCCTCTCTTACTCCAAAAATAGACTTCTTGGGGTTCAAGGAAATGCCATTCTAGCGGCAACGCTCCAACACTTGTTGTAAGTGGCATACATGATTAGATCGATGCTTTGAAAAGACAATCAATTCATAAAGGTATACCACTATGAATTTACCAATCTCATCTTTGAAATCTAGATCCATTACTCTCTAAAAGGTAACACCGGCATTTATCAAGCCAAAAGGCATTCTTCTATATGCAAATATAATCCAAGGTGTGGTGAATGTAGTCTTGTGCTGGTTTGCTTCACCAACTTCAACTTGATTATATCCTGAGAGGCCATCCAGCATTGATAACATCTCTGAACATGTCACTGTTTGAAGCACTTCATCCATAATTGGTAAAGGATAATTATCTTTCAAAGATGCTTGATTTAGATTCCTAAAATCTACACAAATGCAAATTTTGTCATTCTTCTTCCTTATAGGCACTATGTTTGCAATCCATCTGAATGATGGATTGGGAAGATGATTCTAGCATTTAACATTTTTTGTATCTTAGATAGAATAGTACCTGATATTTTAAGATTATACTGTCTAGATTTTGGCTTGTAGGGCATTGAGTTAGCCTTGAGAGGAATGTCATGGTGAATTTCATCTGGTCTGAGAGACTTCAAGTCTTCATAAGAATATGCTAAGACATCCATGTATTGATGGAGTAAAGAGGTGAACTTGAATCTTTCTTCAGGGGTGCAACACTTACCAATGTTAACCATCTTGGGATTTTCTTTAGTGGTCAGATTTACTTGATCGAATCTCTAAGAGAAACTTGAGTCTATTTGATGTTGTTTGATGAATCTATCATGCTTGTCAAATAACTTCTCAAGATAAACTAGGCCTTTGGGAATTTTGTTTCCTTTCAACTATAAGAATTCTTTATTTATATCTAAACTGGATTCAGAGACTGATTCATACTTCTGAGGTTCACTGCCTTCAAAACATAGTTATTCAAAATTGTCTTTTCATTCCAGGAAAGCAATGATTTGATGATCATCATTGAATACTTGCCAATAATTAGCATTGTTAGGAACACTTGGTCTATAGACCAGCTCAATAATATACCTATCTTCTTTGAAATTTGAATGAGGAACTAAGAGAGTTCCTGAAACAACAAGTGCATCAGCTCTATCATTAGACTCTCTGGGTATGGCAAAAATGTTGAAAGCATCAAAGCTTTCAATTTAGTCCCAAACCAAGTTGTGATAGTGGCATAACCTTTCATTCTTGGTTTGGTATAGATTTCTCACTTGACAAAGCACTAATTCAGCATCCCCTTTGGCATGAAGAAACTTGATGCCTTTGTCTTGAACAACCTTCATTCCAAGCAACAGAGATTCATATTTAGCTCTATTGTTGGTGTTGTTGTTGACTTGAAAATTACATGAAGGAAGAATATCTCCTTGAGGAGATATTAACATAGTCCCAACTCCATCATTGGTGGAAAAATTGCTGCCATTGGATTTCAAGATCGAAGCATCATCAAAAGCTAATCTCCTATCAAATTTCTCTTCATTAGAGATGGAAGATCCTTCCTTACTTGTATTGTGCCCTACCAATTCTCTTGAAGTCTTGTTTGGATCAGTTCTTGGATTGTTAGCTATAATACTTTCATCTGTAGAAACATGAACATCCTCTGTGATAAATAAATAATTACCTTTGCCTGAAGACTCAAATAGAATTTGTGCTGCAGGGGCTAATGTTTGGGTGACCACATATTTTGTCTCCTTTTCAAGGAGCAATCTATTCATTATGCCTTGGATAGGGATCCTTGCTTCAGATAGGTCCATGCTTAGTTTTCCTCCCATGTCCTTACAAAAATTTCATCTAAGCAAAATGCCATAAGATGCTGGGACATCAGCCACCAAGACAGTCATCTTGATTCTCTTGTCTAAAAAGGCTGCCAATGCAAATTAGGCATCTTTAATTTGCCCTAGCAATGGTACTTGCTTGTTCTTCATGGAGAAACATCTCCCAAATTTCTTGGTCAGTGTGAGACCAAGAGACTTAGCTACTTTAGCAGGCATGACATTGTCAGATGCACCTGAGTCTATAATATAGTTACTAAGCTTGTGGCCATTAATTAATAAGGAAACATAGAAAGGTTCTATTTTTCCAAGAGCAACTAGGGGAGTAATGACAAGATTATTTGGAATAGGCATGTTCTTTGGGGAATCATGAATTATTTTCTTACCTCTTTTCTTTTAGGGATGGTTTGGTTCTTGACACATTGGACCAACTTATCCAATTGATCAAGATTAGCTAGTAAATATTCAAATTTAGACATTTATATTTTTGTCTTTTTGACATGATCAATTATGTCAAATGGCTGATTGAGCTAAGTACAGAGAAAGGTAATTCAACTTTCTATGTTTTAGGAGGTATGGGAGGAGGGCTGGTTTATGAGATTGAAGTAGAAGATAAAGGTGAAATTGATGTACTTACATTTCGGGTGATCACTAGATCTTTTGATTGAAAAGGTAGAATGGTTCCATGCTTAGCAATTGTAATTGTTGGTTGAGGTTGCTCCTTTGTCTTCCCTTTATTAGCTCAATGGACTGATTGGTTCTTAGACCTAGTAAACACTTCATATGATCCATCAATAGCTTCTCC
Source organism: Torreya grandis (assembly GCA_037957365.1). Lineage (NCBI taxonomy): Eukaryota > Viridiplantae > Streptophyta > Pinopsida > Cupressales > Taxaceae > Torreya > Torreya grandis. Next base: position 947,642 of record JARHVA010003528.1, read on the forward strand.
TTTACTTTTGAGTTCATCTTGGTAGTTCAAGAAACCAATGTGGGAGTCGCCAGCTAATTCTTCTTGATTTTCTATAAGGATATCAACATCATTTTCTTGATTTAATTTAGGGTGGAAAGAGAACTCTGATTCTACTTCAAGATATCCCATTGCTGAATTAGTTAGAGGAGCTTCCAAGGCAAGTTTACCTTGTGGAGGAGGAAGATGATTTGGCTACCCTTGATTCCTAGCAACATTGCCTTGATATGACTGATTTGGAAATGTCCTTCTTGGTATATCTCTATATGAAGGAGTAGAAGACATTCCTCTTGCCATTTGTCTTTTCAAGGCTAGCACTTCATTTGCCATCTTTTGCACCATTAGATTAGTGGTGCTTATAAATGAATATTTTGAAGATGATGAAGGTCTATTTATATTTAGATATCTTCTTATCTTCCCTTCTAAGATGAGATCATCTTCTACCTCAGTGTCTAAAAGTTAAGCTGTAGCAAGATCTATTTGACCAGCACGTCTCAAAAGAAAACTTACTTCAGGTAACTGAGAATTAATGAAGAAGCATTTGAGATTCTCAGTTGTAGGTCAAGCAATTACAGGAATTTTGTTCCTCAGTTTGTCAAATTTGGCTATGAAATCCCTCATAGGCTCATGAGGCTCTTTCTTCATCTGTGTAAGTTGAGCTAGAAGTGCATGTGCATATTCTATAGGTTTGAATCTAGCTTCAAACTTAGCTTTGAGGGTATTCCAATCAGTTACTGACCGGGCTTGTAGATGATAAAACCAATCTATAGTAGCACCTTGTAATGTTTCTACAAATAGCTTGACTGTTACATCTTCCAATTCTACTCCAATTACTCCATAAGCTATGCTAAAGGCTACAATGTGTTCATCAAGATGAACTTTCCTATCATTATAGAATTTGGGGAAATTATTCCTTGAACTATGTGGAAGCTCATGTAGAGGTGAAATAAGATTGAGAGGACCAAAAGCATTACCTTAGGGACCTTAAATTGCCATTGTAGGATTATGAAAAGGAGGAATAACAAATCTCAAAGGAGTAATTATTGGCAAAGCTTTATCAACAACAAAAGTAGATACTTCATCTAGCAATGGAGATCTGACTTTAGTAGGAGGAAAGATCTTGGTTCATTAGAGATGAGATGGTGAAGGAAATAGATCAAAATTACTTTGCTATACCAACTCAAATACAGGGTCCATAATACCTTTAGCCCTTTGGTTTTTGTATACCTTGAATCTGCCAGATTGTGAAACAAAAATGGAAAATAATTGACTTTTCTTCAATTTACAGCTTGAGGCTTTAAACTATGCATTCTTTCTCAGTTAATGTGGAGGTGAATGGATAGATTATAAATGGATAATGGATATTACATCCTTAACAAAGTAACCAAAAATTATTGGTTGAATATTTTGTCGATCAACATACTGATAAACAAAATAGGTCTGATCAACCAAAGTAGGAAGATTAGTCATCCAAATGTGTAGGTTTACCACATCAGAAGGAGACTAATCTCTCCTCTCATCAAGGGGAGGTTCCCTATAGGTATGTTATTTTTTGTTTATATATATATATATATATATATATATATATATATATATATATATATATATATATATATATATTAACAAAAAATAATACTCAAGGGTATGACAAACCATCCATCTCTCTTTCTTCAGAGATGATGTATGCAAATCAAAGGAAAAACTCAAGGGAAATGATAGAAAGCACTCTTCTTCTTTCAGAAGTACTATTCAACAAACCACAAGAATACTCCTGGTAGTAAATGCAAAATGTAACCAAGGACGTGGTAACCAAAAAATTGAGATGCAACACAAAGTCTTCACTTGAATTGCCCAAGAAAAAGAAACAAAGGACAATGAGGGCACAAAGTTGTCCTAAGGTCCTTTACATAGAAATGAAAAGAAAACACACTAAAGGCAATTATGGGGGCACAAAGTCTCTCCATAGTTGACTCCTAAGGACACCTTCTTGACTATTATCACTAATTATGCTTATTGAATTAAAGGAACAGAAGATATATTAAAGAAAAAGACATAAGAACCGTTTCATCAACAACAAAGATATCACAGCACAAAGTCTGAAAAATCACTTGCTTTCTTATTCCACTAACAAAATATGATCAAAAATCTAAGCTCAAAGTCTTAGTAATGCCCTTCAATTTGGGTAGAGTTTCATTCTGATTGTCAAAAAGAGATCCATTTACAATAAAAGAGAGTCCCTTATTTAGCCTCTTCGTGAAGGACTCGAGAACAGTAACACATCATGTTGCATTGAAAACTGTTAAGAAGATAGGCTGGAAATTAGGGGCATCTACCCATTTGTTTTTCTCAATGTAAATAAATAAGTCATGCTATTGAAAGTTTGCATCTTCCAATGTCCACCTGGTGATCTGATCCTTCTTCATCATTCCTCCTTTTTTGGTTAATTGGATTAGGTCCTGGATTCAATTTGTTGTTCTATTCTTTAGTCACTTTCTACTGGTCTTGGCCTTAAATCTTGTGAATACATTCAAGTTTGTAGATTACAAGGATGAACAACTATTTTATGATCTTTGAAATTGATTTTTGCATGCTCATCACTATGTTTTCAATGGCTAGTTCATTGTCTTGAATTTGACATCTTTGAGTGCGTCACCCCTTGGGCCTTCTTCAGATTTTTTGTTTGGCACTTTCCTAGAAAGAACCTACCCTTATGGGCCTTAACAAATGATCCATGAGAAGAGCCCCCATAAGGGTATCTACCCTTTGAGTGGTCTTTGGATGGCCTTCGGGCTTCTTTATTCTAGCGGGTCGTTAGATTCTTCCTTCGGATTTCTTGTTTTACATCTTCTTGAAGGGAAGGTGACCCTTCAGCTTCAGGGAAGTGTCCTTCAATTTGGTAGCTAAGAGTCCCCCGTAAGGGCACCTACCCTTCAGGGTCCTTTGATGGCTTTTTCCTTAGTCTTCACACACATTTCTCACAGATATTTCCTGTGGTCAATTCCCATGAGCATTTTCCCCAGGCTTTCTCTGTGGGCATTTTCCTGCAGACAAAAAGTCTGTGGAAATTTCCTATGGACAAAAAGTCTAGGGAATTGTTTTTTTTGCCTTGGTCTTTGAAAATTCCTTTGGGATTTCGTCCCGTAGCTTCTCTAAATTCTTTCAGACTTTTTGTCTAAAGGAATTCCTTCAAACAAAAATCTGAAACAATTATGACTTTGTTTGCCTTAAACAAAAATTTTGAAAATTTTTACCTTTGTAGCCTTCTTTGAAAATGACCCTTTTGAAGGGTGTTTTTCTCTACCAAGTGCCCTCCATAAGGGCACTTGTCCTTCGGGGGGCTTCTTTGAATTTTTGTATTGAATCACTCTTTTGAACCATTTGAGTGAACCGCTTGGTTGAACCAATCCATTGAACCATTTGATTAAACTAAGATGGTTCAATGTGATGAACCCTTTGATTGAACCAAGTCTTTGAACCAAGTGAATGAATCAAAGCATTGAACCAAGCGAGTGAACAAAAGCATTGAACCACTTGGTTGAACCAAGCCGATGAACTAAGCTTTGAACCAAAATGGTTCAAGCCGATGGACCAATTGAATGAACCCACCTTTGAAGCAAAAGACATTGAACCAAATATTGAACCAATCTTTGGTTCAATGGTTCAAACAAAGCCTTGAATTGACTGATGAACCATTTGACTAAACCAAAGGATGAACCAAAACATTGAAACAAAGCAAATGAACCAACTGAGTGAAATAAAGTGTTGAACCACTTGGTTGAACCAAGCCATTGAACCATTCCTTTGATTGAACCCACCGTTGAACCAAAATATGTTGAACCTTTTGAACTTTGAACTCATTGAACCTTTGAACCAAAGTGGTTCAATGGTTCAATGGTTCAAGCCTTCTTTGCTTAGATGCTTGCCGATGATGATTTTTGATTGAACCAAGGCACTGAACCAATCCCAAAAATGACCAAGTGTTAGAAATTGATTCTTTTGGTTGAACCCACCTACAAAAGTCTTTGAACCTATAGAAATGAACCTACCTGTAGAGTATGTAGAAATCAACTTGTAAAGCCCATTGAACTTGGCATGTAGAGTTTGTAGATTCTTGAAAAGTTTGAAAAATGAGGAATTTGAATGTTCAAGACAAATTTCAGAAAGGGAAGAGATAATTTTGGTCTATAAGACCAAAATAGTTCAAATGTTGTCCCAAAAATGAGTGACATTTTTGGGGGACAACAGGTATCATTAAATGGGGTAATGCAATTTATGGGTTAGCTAACTTTGATCAGATCATTTTGATTCAAAATGCCAATTTTACACCTAGGTACTCTAGAATGCTCTTTCCTATCAAAACTCTTGCATAAGACATGTAACTTTGTTATTTTGTGTTGATAGCATCCTAGATGGGAATATAGATTGAATGCATCTGACAATTCTAATCCAATCAAATTTTAGACCAATAATAAGGCATTCTGATTAATTTGAGCAATTTATGCACAAAGTACTTAATCATGCTTAAGATATAATTAATCCAAATCAAGGCCTAATTAAGAATACAATGGAAACTTGTTGAATACTTATTTTTTGAAATTAATATTGAATATTTACATTATCAAGTGACCTCATTTCTTAAGAAGACATCCCTAAGCCATAAATGCCACAAATATCAGGATTCATGCCTCCCATGCCTTATCAAAGCCCTCTGTGCCTCTTAATTGCTCCTTTATCCCAAATATTAATGAGCCTATTTATCAATTTTAATTGTATAATTGGATTAATCCTTAGCCACACATCTCAAATCTTGAGATGGATGGTTCAGGTTGATTCTAATCAATCTCAAAAATCTATATATAGAGAGGCAATGAACATCATTTCTAAGCTATTTTAATGTAAAGTTATTATACTAAAATATCTTCAAAAGTCTTGATAATGAAAATTTATAATACACAAATGATTCCAAACTCTATTTTAATTAGTGTTACCATGCCAACTTGATTTCAAGCGAAGCCAAACTAAAGCCACAAGGTGCCAAGGAGATATGGAGGTAGCCAAATTCCATTGATGAAGACATCATGAGCACAAGTTGATCAAGCCACTAAAAAAAGCATTTTAGATCATCTAAGGAAGGTAAAGAGGGTTTATTTTGCATTTTAGTTGTGTGTTTTATTCATATTTGTTAACTAATCTCTCCCTAGTGTCTAGGCCTAGAGATGCTAGTCTAGTTAGTGTGTTTCTTTCATTTTGTTTTCATTTTGAAACTAACATGATATTAGCCATCCTCTCTTCAGTCAAATTCCTAGATCACATAATGGCACACCTGACGGGACAAAATAAATTTTACACATGAATAATATCAATCTAAAACTTTAAAATCTTCATTTGGATCATTAAAACTTTCATAATTTGATTTTCTAACTTTGTTTTGCTATTTTTCTTTATCATGGGTTTACATAGTAACCATCATCGATTGGCATAGCTATCATTGGTCAATATTGGTGTAGCCATTATTAGTTAGATAACCATAATTGGTTAGTAAGTGTAACCATCATCAGTTCTAGAACTGATGTCAATCACTGTGTTTTTATTAAAAACACAAACTTGAGAGCTAATAGGCCATTTTAAAATGCTTGGTTTGGGGTCATACAAACTCTGTTTTGGATGTTTTTTTTAAAACATGTGTTTTTAACTAAATTTTCATAATTTGACATTAGTTTAGCTTAAATTTTCATATATTTTTCATAAAATTTTTAAAATATATTTAAAATGTTTCTAATCTAACATATTTGCTTTTGGGGTGATGCCTTAAAGGTAGATAGGTAACCAACAAACTTGGAACTTGTTAAAACATGCTATTAAGACATATTTGGAATGATTTAAAAATAAATTAGGAATATTTTTTTTGGTGCTTAATGAAACATTTAGGTGTCTAAGAGAATGTTCTCATAAGTTAGGATTTTTAATTTCACAATCTTAAGACCAAGGGGTCAAATGAACACCACCCAATCTTTCAAATTTAGTGCTTAAAAATAAACTCATCTTTTTAGAAGGTTTTGGTATTGAATAATTGTTTGATCTAATTTTTTTTAGAAAAAAGAGGGGTGTTGCATGTATGCTCTTCCATTTTTCCACTTTAGGGAACCCTTGGAATCAAAAGTGCCATTCCTGTTGCAAAAATCTTAGTCCAAGGCTTAGAAAGAATGTCATCTAAAGTAATCACCAAAAACTCATCAAAGTTTGGATGACCTTGAAAATGACCCTAAAGTCTTTCTATTAGTATTTTATTTCATGAAAACTTGGTTTGTGAGGGGTGCGTAATTACCTCTCGTGAGTTATTTAGGGAAGATTTCACCCAAATTTTCAGCTCTTGACATTGACCTCACTTACTCCTTTAGAGTTTCACATGGGATGTCTATGCATTTGGACATCACACTACACTAAGTGAATAGAAAGATGTAGTGGTTGTAAAAAGACTAGACCTTTTTATGGCAAGCCAATGTTGTGGTCACCTAATTTTTGTGCTTGTCTTTTACATCATTTGATGTGAAAGTCATTGTGTAATTGATTCCCCTAGAAATGTTTAAAAACTTGCTAGTTTAGTAAACCCCACATTTCCATACCCTTGCTAGGATTTGGATGATTATGCTTAATGTATTTTGGTCATTTTTGCTTGGTATGTTTTGAGACTAAAAATTGTTTATTTTTTCATAAGCCATGACAAAATCGATTTGCCTATATGTCACTCTTTTGTCTAAAGAGGCATTATGCTTGCTATTTTATACCACAGTTGTGCCTTGAAATTTTTGATAATTTTTTTTTTTTTGTGTGTGTGTGTGATTTGAGTTGAGGAGGGTAGTGTTTTGTTGCCAAAAACATGTTAAAACTATTTTGTCTTTATGTCTTTTGAAGAATAACATAGATCACATCATTCAAACATGATTACACCATTAGGTTGCTCAATTTATTTCAAGGCTTATTTTACCTTTTGCCAAAAATCATTTGTTTCAAACCATGTCATGTATACCATTTAAACCTTTGTCTTATGCCATCATGTTGTCTAATCTTGTGTAGTTTGTTTGGTCAAATTTTAGTGTTTAGAGTTGAGTTTTCAATTAAAATTGTTATTTTTAGATCCAAACGTTGATTGATTTCCATTTAAAGCCTCAATTCATGGGGATGATACATAGACATTTCTATTTTGAATTGCATAACTTTACTTAATCGATTAGACAAATTTGAAAACTATTGATAGTTTGCTTGTTTAATCCCATTCCTCATCTTTATTTGTGCTTTTATTTGGGAGAACATAACCTTTCTCAAAAATACTTTTGCCTCATGCCTTATGCCAACTGATCATGTTTATATTTGATTCCATGTGCCAGGTCTATTTTAAAGTTGTTTCAAACTTGTTAGATTAAATAAAATCACATTAGACTTTGTTTTAATTCTAGCTTTCAACATTATTTGGCCAAAATTCCTAGCATATGCTTATTTATTTGAGCCTAGATTTTGAATCTATGTTTGGAAAAAATACCAAGTAACTCAACTTTTTCCTTTCCTAATTTAGACCTTGTTTGGAACACTTTAACCTAGACCTTTGACATGCTAGTTTTTATTTAGATGCTTGACCTTTTGTGCATATGAAACTTAACATTATACATTTCATGTTAGACTATTTTATGCCAAGTATTAACACAAATAATTTTGGAGATACAACTCTACCTTCATACCACATTAGAGATATAGCTCCACCCTTTCAACCAAATTAGACTAAGTTGGAACATTTGTCCTTTGGACATAGTTTGTTAAACTCTAAGACTTTTTTATTTTTATATATTTCATCATTTATGTAGATATGTCTAGATACACCTATGGTGGAGTCATGTATAATCCAAATTATAATAGAATAGCCACATAAAATAACTTTTATGGCTTTAGTCAAGACCCTAATGATAATATGGTTTGTGAGGCAGATTTCTATCCACTTCATAATAATCATTCATGGGAACAAAGTCATGAATCAAATTATGATCTAACTCAAGACCTTGATTGGTATGAAGAGGCTTGTGAGGAGGAATTTGGAGACCCAAATATAGATAATTTTGTTTGGGATATGGATCCATACCCTCTTTATGATAATCAGTATGTGGAACATAGTCAAGAAGTAGCTTATGAGTCAACTCACAATTGGGATGATATGGTTTATGAGGAAAACTTGGATGCTTTAGCTTATGTAAGTAATAAATCTTCACCATATCATACCATTTTAATTCTAAGACCACAATGTTGGACCATTCCCATATCAATACCTCATCCTTTGGTTTGTGTAAGCAATCAGGTTTCATAATGCTAAACCATTTCTATATCAATACCTCATCTTTTGGCTTGTGTGATAAATCAAGCTCCACAATGCCCCTTCATCATTATTAGACCTATTCCTTTGGCTTGTATGAGAAAACAAGCTCCACAATGCCCCTTTATCATTCTAAGACCTAGTCCTTTAGCTTATGTGAGAAATCATGACCCATAACATCCTATCGTTACCATTTTAGGACTTCATCTTTTGTCTCATATGAGAAATCATGCTCCCCAATGCCCTAACATTATCCAACCACAATTCATTACTCATCAAATACCAATCCAAACCAAACGTTAATTAATCCAATCATTTGAAGACCAAGATGTGTTCAAAACTACTCATTAGAAACCAAGGCTAAGAAAACCAACAAATCCAAGATGTTTTTGTCAAACCAACCACTTTTGATAAGTCAACTTGTGATGATTCACCTATTGATCCTATACCAATTGTCACAAAGAGTCTCAATCTAACAAGCCAATCTTTGTTGAGTCACTTTTTAATGATTATAACATCCTTTGGGAAAATTGTTACCTTGACCATGTGAATATTTTTCAAGAGCCTCTTATTGACAAGCTAATCTCTGAGGAGTTGTCTCTTGACCTTTTTACCATCCTAGAGAAGTCCCACTCTAACAATCTAGTGTTTGTGGAGCCCATTATGCCATCACAAGCTGTTACTTGTCCAAAACTAAATATTCAACAAGAAATCATTGTAATATATTACCCATCAGATGAGGATTCAGAGTTAGAGTCAAGTTCTATTCTTAAATCAATATCATATTTACCAACAAAATCTGAATCAACATTAGTCTCAACATTGGATTTAGAATCTCTTGAGTTAGAATTAGATAAAGAAGAAGAATATGTTTTTGGTTGTTATAACATTGGTTACACATGCCTTAAATATCAATTTGAATACATTTGTGATCTTTTTACAATTTTTGAGGATGAGTACTTTAGCTTTCACACAAGTTATCCTAGTATCTTCTATGAGGATTGCGCATCCTCTCCCCATTCCATAGGCTATTACCATCAACCAAAATAGCCACATCATTGACATTCCATCTCCCATAAGTGTTGATTAGGATCAATAGAATCACACTTTATTAAATTACATCCATGGTGACAAAGCATTTGAAGAAGAGAAAGGAGGATAAGACCACATTCATATAGTAGAAGAAGACTCTCCTAGTGAAATCTTTTCAGAGGTGCTAGGGGACAATCAAAGTCAAAACTCATCATCTTCTAGTGAAATTTTTTTGGAAGTGCTAAAAGATAGTCAAAGTCAAAAGTCAACATTCCTTAGTGAAACCTTCTCAAAGGTGCTACAGGATAATCAAGACAAATTTATTGGTGATAAACTCTTTGAGGCAACCAATAGTTGAGCACAAAAGTTATTCACTACTTGATGAAGACAAAATCAAAGATCAAATCAAAATAGCCTCCTATATATAGACTAATTATATGGTAACTACTCTCAGGCCCAAATAATAGAAAAAATTAGTGGTCTTATTGACAAAACAGGTCTTTAGCCCCACCACAACCAAAGTTATGTCAAATTTGGCATCAAAAACATTACATGTGACTGAACGTCTTGATCTTCATTTATTTCCCAACTATTCCACATTCCATTATCATACACCATTCTATTTCAAAATAAAAAATACCATCCATCATTTGCCCTTATTTACCATCCATGGCCACACTTTCCTTTGTAGAGGCTATAAAGATACCTTGTCTTGATGCTTAAAGGAATTAAAATCAACAACCAAGGAAGATCACAAAAGCATTTTTGACAACCAAATATGCATTGAGTTTTTGATAGAGTAGTTATTCAAATGAGGTGTGGGATAGTAATTAACATAATCAAGTATTCTATTGGTATCATTTATTGATTAGGATGTGCATCTCCCCATCAGTAGGAACAATAGAATCAAAAACCACACCTAGGCCAAAAATATGTACCATACCATTTAATTTCCATGCTATTGACATTGTTTCATATCCCAAATAATCACCTTTTAACTTGGGGGAAACCCTCCTACCATTTTAACCCAATTATCAAATTGTCATTATCATAATCAACACAATACCATATTATCATTCCATTCTTATCTAGACTAAAGCCTATTTTTAATCATCCTACCAAATCTTATATTGATCTTGGTTCATTTGGTTCTTCTCACACCTTTTATGGGGGGGATTCCAATCAAGATTAAACACTCAATAAAATTCATGTTTACAATGACAGTCTATGAAAGTAGTGTGATAGTTGATAAGATATCTTTCATCCTATCAAGTTTGTTTATGTGATCCTGATTATAATTGCCTATGGATAAATCAGTGTTTCACTAATCTTGATACTAATTATAACTACCTATGGAAAAATTAGTATCATTGACCTATGCCATTGTATCCTAGTTATAAATACCTATGGGAAAACTAGGGGAAACACTTGTTTATCATGCATTACCAGATCACCTTGCCATTACTATTTTCATTTGACTAGCCATTTCCCATATTTGAAAACTTGTTGGGACCTAGTTGGTTTTTCCATACCTTTTGTGTGGATAGAATTACTATGACTTGAGGTCATTTTAGGACTATGTAGGTCATGCTTAATTCATGTTGAGGTCACCTTAGTCCCCCTTTCCATACACTCTCACCATTTTGTGAGCAACCTAAGTTAAACACTCTCATCATTTTATGAGTAGGTATCTTATCATTCTCTACCAAGTTAAGGAACCTCAAAATTATATGAACATTGATAATATTTAAAAATCCATAAACATTTATCATGTCTAATCTTAGTCAATTATCCTTGATCCACCTTACTGGGGCATTGTCATTGTTAGGATTCTTTCTTTTTATTTTATTTTTAGGGTTTCTATGTGTTTATTTATTTATTTTTTTGTTTTTTTGCTTGTTTATTCACTTGTATATTTGTTTGATTTTAGCATTGTTGCCTTGACTTAGTCTATATGCATTCATGGGTAATTCCTTAATCACATTATTCTTGAGTCTATCCATATTTATACATCAATATTATCATCATGGTTTTTATCATTGGTGTATTGTTTTTTAATGTTTATTAGATTAAGAGTTAGCCCTTACACATATTTTGGCGAAGTATTTATGGTGTTCTATCATAAATACTACCATCATATGCTAAAATAAAAATTAGATTCAAGAAGATCTACAATCAATGGAGCCACAAAAATTTCTCCTTGGCACCTTGATAAATATTTCCATCCCACCCTTGATCAAATTAACCCATTGGCCATTCTAGTTGTATCATTGATAATAAGGATGACCATATCCTAATTAGTAGGTACAATTGAATCATTTTCTATTGATCAATCTCATTCCTCTCTTCATATATTTCATCACTGAATGCCCAATCATCTTTAATCTACATTCTAGGTTATTTCCTTGAGTTATGCTTGATAATCATCCCTAACTCAGGCACCATCAGTTTTAGCCAATCTAGGTTTGCTTAATGATTATAACTACCTATGGGAAAATCATTATTTTGATTTTTATTCTTGATTATAACCACCTTTGGGGAAATCAACATCCTTTTTAAATTAATGCATGTAGGTATTTTCTCATTTGGATTAATCTCAACCATGGGTTAATTTCACCTTTCTTCTTGTTGCTTTTTGAAGGACTATCCATCAACTAATGTGATGGCCTCTCCCTTGAGGGAGAGTCATCATAGGCTTCCCAAACACCATATGGAGCTTTGTTCTTCAGTCATCATCTTATTTTTGGCATACAAGCCTTCTCTCATTATTTGAGAAGACATTGCTTTGCTTACAATTTGAAATACCTTCCTAAATAGGGTCAAACTATAGACACCTACATCTAGCCACCAATGACCTATAATTAGGATTTTGACCAATTTATACCAAAATGCACAATTTGGCCTAAAAATATTAAAATGCATCAAATAATGTGAAATTGATATATTCATTTGCTGATTTTGGCCAGGGTATTATTAAATGGGGAAATGTAATTTATGGGCCAACTAACTTTGATCAGATCATTTTGAGTCAAAATGCCAATTTTGCACCTAGGTGCTCTAGATTGCTCTTTCCTATCAAATCTCTTACATGAGACATGTGCCTTTGTTATTTTGTGTTGACAACATCTTAAATGGAAATATAGACCCAATGCATTTGACATTGACTTCTAATTTTTTTGAGTCAAATTTTGGATGAATAATAAGGCATTATAATAAATTTGAGTAATTTGTACACAAATTTATTAATCATTATTAAGAGATAATTAATCAAAATTAAGGCATAATTAATAATTCCATGGAAAATTTTTGAATACTTATTTTTGGAAATGAATATTAAATATCTATATTATCAGGTGACCTCATTTTTTGGGAAGACATCCCTAGGCCATAAATGCCACAAATATCAAGATTCATGTCTCGAATGCCCCATCAAATCCATCCATGCCTCTTAATTTCTCCTCTATCCTAGATATTGATGAGAATATTTATAAATTTTAATTACATAATTGGATTAATCCTTAGCCACACATCTCAATCTTGAGATGGATGGTTCAGGTTGATTTTCATCAATCTTAAAAATCTATAAATAGAGAGTCCATGAACATCATTTCTAAGCTATTTTGGGTGAAAATTTATTATGCTCAAATGTCTTTAAAAGTCTTGATAATACAAAGTTATAATGCATAGATGATTATAAAATCTATTTTAATTAGTGTTATCATGCCAAATTGATTCCAAGCCAAGCCAAGCCAAAGCCATAAGGTGCCAAGGAGAGATGGAGGTAGCCAAGCTTCCATTGATAAAGACTACATGAGCACAAGCCAAGAAGGCCACTACAACAAGAATTTTAGAGCATCGAAGGAAGGTAAAAGAGGGTTTCTTTTGAATTTAGTTATGTGTTTTATTCATGTTTGTTAACTAAGCTCTCCCTAGTGTCTAGGACTAAAGATGTTATGGTAGTTAGTGTGTTTATTTTATTTTATTTTGTTTTCATTTTAAAACTAACATGATACTAACTATCCTCTCTTGAGTCAAATTCCTAGATCACACTTAGCACTCTTGTCCAAAACCAATTTGAGCCTGAATGATCATTTTCTTCTATTAGATGGGTATCACCCCTTTTCTTTGATTCATTCCTAAGTTTTTCAATGTTAGCCAAATGAAAATAAATATCATAAATTTAAAATAATGAGTCTTTTATATAAAGGACTACATAAGTAATTTTATATCTAACACTTACTACTTTAGCACATTAGACATAATAAAAATCAGTCAATAATATAACTTATCTTCTCTACATCACACATAGACTTGCATTCCTTTTGAAGGAAGGGCCTAGGTGAAATTAATTCTTTCATCTATAAGGCATGTTGGTTATGCACATTCTCTAAGGGATAATTACATTTGATTTGAGACCCTAGCTTGAGGATTAATGTAGGTAGTGGTCAAAATAGTATGGTTTCTAGGTTATGTGATCATTCTTCCCCTAACCTAGTTTTTACCCCATTTACTTTTGATGTATTCATTATTTACATGTGTGTGTGTGTGTGTGTGTGTGTGTGTGTGTGTGTGTGTGTGTGTGTGTGTGTGTTGAAAACTAAAATGGACCTATAACAAGCTTTGTTCACTTCTAACCTCCAAACTTTAGTACATAGGCTCATATTGACTAGATGAACAAAACCCAAAAATCTTACATCCTTAGGACAATAGTGCTATGAAGGACTATAACATCAAACACTAGGGTGTCTTATTTTAGTTCTCCTATCCAGTGAGAAAATAGAATCTAGATTAAGATTTTAGATAGTGTCTCAATCTTGCTCCTCAATTATCAGCTCTAGAATCATTCATTTTAGCCTAATTTAAGATAAGTTTATTCTCCTTCTCTTGCATAATTATCTATTAAAATAAATATTTTCCCCCATTAATATAGATTTTTACTATTATTATACACCCTTATTATTTATGATTTAAACACTATATTCCCAAAAATAATAAAACATTTGGTGAACTTGACTTACTTTGAACAAACCCAAAACCTTAGCTACACTTAGGGTTTTTCCTTCATATTTTTGAGTAAAAAATTAATTTCAAAATTCTAATTTTGGTATCAATTTTTTGCATTATTCCTACACAAAATTTATTTTTAAAATTTAAAATTACTGTATAATTTTACAAAAATTCTAAAACCCTAGCTAAAAACCCTAGATTTCATAAACGAGGTGCTTAAACCTCAAGCCTTCTTCCTTGAAAATTTTAGAAAACTAGTTTGGGATTTTTGCAAATTGTTTAATTTGTCAAAAATAATTTCAAACTTTCAAAATTAGTAGTTTTTTGTGAAAAAAGTCAATTTCAAATTTTTTATTTTTTTATAAATTTTTGTGCATTATTCCTATCCAAAATTTATTTTTAGAATTTAAAATTATTGCTTAATTTTAAAAACTTCTAAAACCCTAGTTAAAAACCCTAAATTTCAAAATTAGGTCCTCAAACATCAAATTTTCCTCTACAATTTTTAGAAAAATAATTTGAATTTTTTGCAAATTGTTTGGATTATCAAAAGTAATTTCAAAATTTTAATGATAGTAGTTCTTTGTGCATGTATTTTCTTCATAATACTCTTCAAAATTATCTTTGTTGAAAGAAATTAAATGGACACAAAGGAAATTCCTCCTTCTCATCCCATAGATAAATTTCTAAAAATTTCTTATAATTATGACAATGATTGGACAAATTTGAAAATTTGCACATTAACTAAAATTATAGAAACTGATTTTATTTACAGTGAAGATAATGACTATTGTTGTAATGAAATATATGACGATATACATAATGATGAGGGTGAAGCAAAAATAGATGAATCGTTTTCTCTAAAACCTATCTCTTTTATTCCTTCTTATAAATAAAATAATTTTGATAAATGGGAAGGATACTTCTCAACTCATTCCCCTATGCACAATGCACCAAAGGAACAAATTAGTCATGCACTTCCAAGTGAACTTCTTATAGGTGATAATTTTCTTCCATGCAAACCTAATCTTTATCTCTCTTTTTCTACTTCAATGTTCAAATTACAACAATGTAAATGCAATATAATGAAATTACTAATCCATAGTTTAGATGATACATCTCATATTATTAAATCTACTTTATCAAAAGAATGTTCAAAAGAAAAATTTCCTTATCTAACTTCTCATATTACACATGAAAATAATGCATGCATTTCATCTATGGATAACATAGATGCACATGATATTCCAATTTCAAATGATAATTTAGTGCATATTAGAAAATAATTAAATTCTTCTCTTACACATCTCCCTAGAAATGATGGAAGTGATGATGAATATGGTAGTGAGCACACCAATTAATATGAAAATGAAATTGATTATGAACAATATTACATATATGATAATGATGATGATAATTATGCACATAGTGAGTAAGAATATGTATCTTAGGTTTCTAACTCTTCTCTCACTCCTCTCAAACATAATGCACTTCTAAATGTTATTTTTACTTCTATGAATGATTTTATTTTAAATAATGTACACGTTAATGATAATAACACATATTCTACTCAATTAGAGTGTGATTCACTAAAACATAAAGATACCAATGAATATATGAATCCACCCCTCACTATAGTATAACCCATTTCTCACTCTTCACATAAAGATAATGGTAGCCCACATCTCTCTAGTAAGGTCCAATTTACCGTTATCCCAAGGTTCAAGTGAGCACACCCTTTTTTATGATCTAATTGCTAACTATAGCATTCCCATGTTTAAAATTAATAATCAAATTCAATGATTAAATGAACCAATTCAAGATATTAATGTACCATCCCAGGAGATCATCTCTTTGATGGATGCAGTTGGTGAATTACAACACCAAGCACATCTCCTTACCTTGGAAAACAAATCTTACAAGTCTTGGATGGATGCCAATGATCTACATGGTAACCTTATTCTAAAAACATTCATAAAAGTTTCATTGCCTAAGCATTTCCAAATAGCATCATTACCTCACTTTGATGGAACTAGAGATCCATTTGTACACCTTCAGGTCTTTCAAAAGGCTCTGTCATCTCATGCAAGATTATTGTTTCTAATCAAGTTATTCTAGAAGACATTAGTAGAGGAAGTATAGAATTGGTTCTTTATTCTACTCCCCATTGGTTCATTACACAAATATAATGACATAAAGCAGGAATTTAATAGATATTACATCATAAATATGGGTCCTCATATTACATATGAGATATTTGCCACACTACATCAGAATTATTCAGAGCCAATTAATGATTATATCTTAATATTTAAGGCTCACATGTTAAGATTGATATACAAACCAACAGATCTATAGATTTAGCATATATTTATTAAGGGGCTTCACCATACTCTACTTGAGTATCTACTACATTAGACAGAGTCTCTTTTTGGACATGTGTGTTATATACTTTTATCTTTGGAAAATAAATTAGGACTGATTGAGTCAGATTCAGTTAATCAAATCACTCTAGATTTCATATTATCATCTTCAACTATAGCTCCTATCCCTCAACATCCACCATATCCTAAACAAGATAAGAGACCACAACTAGAAAAGCAAGTAATCAAGAATATAGAGCCAATTTTTATATCATAACCTATAATATGCACTATAGAGAACAACAATAGGGTACCACTATAGTTTGATTCAGAGAAGGATAACCCATCTACCATATTATTAACACTACTAGATAGGAGGTTAATCACACTACCTTTTACTCATCGATGAGATCAGCATCTCTTACATAGATAGCCACATCAACCCTTTTGTAACTATCATCATATACATGGACACAGAGATAATGATTATTATGGACTTAGGGATTTCATTATTAGATGTGTTGATAATGACATCATAACATTCACATAGGGGGAATTGAGATCTCCTCCATCATGGAAACCTAGACTTCATTCCTCCATGATTGAGTCATCCCATAACATTCTTTTATAGGAATCATCAGTCACTCATCATGAGTGAAATGTAGGTTTTAGGATAGAATCTCATAGGATATCTCCTATTCCACTACCTTAAAAGGTTTGGAAACTAGTACAATGAGAAAAACCTACATATAGCATTGTATTATGAGGAATACATAGTGCAGTTCCATATACATATCCAACAGAGTCACATGCATCATATTAGAGGCCTACTCATGAGAAATATTCACTACAGGAAAATTTTATACATCCTCTCTCACATAGTAATCCATTCTGATTAAGATTAAATGACCCAAACTATATAGTATTGCTCATAATAAATATTCATTGCAGCCAAAAATTTTAGGTCCTATCTCACATAATAACCCATTACAATTAAGATTAAATGAGCCCTCAACACAGGTTTCAACTCCATCTTGATATATTTCTTAGTCATATACATCACAATAAAGGCCACAAGGTATTTAGTTATTGACAAATGAGCTTTATTCATATCATATAGTTTTAGCTTCATGACCAATAAAGTTAAATTTTGCAAAATATTCACACCTAACTATAGTTAGCACATAGCAGATAGTATTAGATATAAAACATATTCCTACACAACATAAATAGCACATGCACTTATTTAGTTGGTCGATAGGGTTTAGATAGTGATATAGCACAAAATAATATAATTTATAGTCATACCAATTTTCATTTATAAGTTTTAAGGGCAATTATGGATCCAAAGGTCTAGCTAACCTTTGTATTCTTGAGCCACTCTCAGGGAGGTAATTCACACATAGTGCTACTTTACATCCCCACTACTAATAATTAACATTCTTGATTCCAAGTAGCCATCCCTAGCCAAACCAACTTATCTAAATCTAGACCTTACCAATATCCTACTCTTTCCAATTCCAATCCAATTCACTCTACCAAATCAATTTTACAAATTATAAAACCACCAAATTTTTGCTTATAAATAGCCATAAATCAAACCTAAACAACATGTCCAAGCATATCATGAAAAATAAAATCAAATCTAAAATGCCATCTTACCAAACATATCAAAACAATCAAACCACATATCTCAAGTACTTTTTTACCAAGCATATGCAAATTCAAAATCAATACTAGATCAACTATTTCTAAATCAACCACCTATAATCAAAATACTAGTATGTTCCAAAATCCATAACACAATATACAAGATTACAAAATCAAACCAATATCTATATATATGATAAAAATTTCAAAACATGTACATCATATCAAAATACAATCACTCATGATTAGGTGTCATTCCCTCACTCTCAGTATCACTCTCTCCTTGAGTACTAGTCCCATAATGTAGTCTAACACTCAATGGCCTTGCACCTCTTTAAGCCCCCAAATGCCTCTTATGTCAACTATATTATTATAGTAATTGATCATTCTCCTCATGAAAGTATGAATACTACATCTAAAAATTAGTGTACTCATCCATAATCTATGTACTCATCAATTCATAATCAAGAGGAGGCATCATATGCCTATCTCACTCAACCCTCAGCTAATCTCTCTCCTACTACCTTAACATATGTAGTTGTAGATATAACAACCTTGTCAAATAAATGGGCATAAATACTAGCTATAAATGTCTCTCTCTTAATCAAACCCTCCTAAATTTCTTCATTAGGTACATGCCATATAAGCTCATGAAGTGTAGACTCAATGATGGTCTCCCAAAACCCATCATCTCCACCTCCTCCCCTAGTAGGTGGTTTATCCTCAGCACCTTCCACTCCACATACACACAAAATTACAAATATATGTTAGACATACATTTTCAAAATAAGTTAAAACATGTACAAACTCAAACTTGTACACAACTCAAATATAAATGATACTTACCTCCCATCATCTAGATTGGAGTCATGTCCTCATAATTAGGGGCATCCCCTCCACTAATAGGATATAATGGAGCCCACAAATGCCTTTTCCACCATGTGGTAAGTTCTTTTATGCATCTAACATCATCTACATCAACAATATCTATATCCACATCTCATTTATCTAAAGGTAATGGTGCTAGCTCAGTCTCAGTAGGCCTATTATGAGCTCCTGCTCTCACTAGTGCTCATACACTCCTCACCCACACCCATGTTATTGGGGGCACATCTTTTGGAACCCCAAACTACCTAGTCATGTTCTCATAATAAAAGTATTCATATACTCCATGCCAATGGTCATATAACCAATAACTAACCCTAATATAACATAACTACCCTCCATCTTCAGGCTACCCAAGAAATCTTGTATAGGGGCTTTATATGATATCTTGATCCACTATTCTATCTAACACTCATCTATAGTGATCCATCCCAAGAGACCTAATAACCAATGAAATCATCCACCACTCCCCATATGGCTATGGATATTCCCACCTCTCTCTCGATAACCTTAGTGACTACACAACCACTATGTGCTTGTAGGCTCAATAATGCAATAAAGTAACCATGCTCAAACCACCACTCCATACCTCTTGAGTAAACCTATATATATCTTTATATAAGTGGGAAAGCATAGTCTTACCCCTTGAGAACATAGTGACATATACCTCTACACTACATATAATCCATTGCATCCTATATGCAATTGATACCCCACTACCATCCACTATAACAAAAGAGGCCAACAACATTGCCAACCAATTTTGTAGACATGGAACACTCAACTAAATAATAATTTATAATAGTAAATTACTATCATTACCTCTCTTATGTGTGCCTGAGGGTAGACCAACAAAATATAAGGATTCATGATCAATAGTATCTACACCCATATCATCCTATAAAGTCACATGCCATCCAATAATTGGCAAATGTTAAATACCATAAACATCCTCAAGAGTAATAGTCATCTCTACAATAGGAAGCTAAAAAGTATAGGTTTTTGCATTCCACCTCTCACACAAGGTGGTAATCAAATGCTTATCCCACTTCATAGTGCCTAGGTCACACAAATGACCTAGCCCTACCCTATCTATCACAACCCTCTCATTAGTTGATAAAGGCATAAATCTTAGAGTCTCCATCACCTAAACTCTACAAAAATCCCTCATCCATACCTTGTCCTACAAAACACTAGAAAACAACATGAATATTAGTCAACCATGCCAAACCAAAAATCAATCCAAATTATAGCAACTAAACTAAGCATCAACCTAAAAAATCTAGCCTCTAAAACAACAATGCTAGGTACAAGACAATAACACTAGATAGGAGTGTTATAACTTGGATAGCAGTGCTAAAGCCTAGATAATAGCACTAAAATAAGGATAGGAGCATTGAACCTAGTAAAAATTTTCTAATTTTTTTTTTGAAATAGCTCAAAGTCATCAAAAATAGGCTTCTAAATAGGCCTAAATTGCATGTTTTACCTATTCACTAGGGTAACCTCTCTACCAACCTCAATCTAGGTTACTAGCTGCTCAAACTAGGTCATGGTAGGTGCTCATCTCCTCAACATAGCTCTTACTGTAGAGATCTAAATCTCAAACTAGTCAATGCACAAATGATCAAGAATCAATCCAAATTTTCCTATATCAAATGACTTTTCATTCAAATTAAAATACCATTTTTCCCATAATTTCCCCATAGCTCTATTTTACAAACCATTTTGTTCCAAAAAATCATGATGACATTGCCTTTGATATAAAATAAACCTTGATATCTTATTACAACATTTGCCTTCTATGGAACACACATCTCTATACCTATTTCATACCCAAACATACAACTTGGTCCTCATCAATAATAACTTGTTCAAATTTTATATAACTTGATCCTCACCAATCAAAGCTCATTCAACTTTTAAATGACTTAGTCTAAATAATCAATCAACTTCTCAAATCAATCCAAACTATACAAACCTTATTCCTAGCATTATGCCACTAGTCATCAGTTTTGGCTCAACCTCCTCTATAATAAATTTCATCCCTCTCTCTAAAATGGGGGCATCATTCCTACTATTCTTATTTCTACACTTACCCAAAACACCTATCGACTCTTATAGTTGGATACACCATGGTTCTTATACCTCCAGTAGTCAAAATTATTAGATTCACCTCAGACTAGTTTAAATATATAGTGATTCAGACTACATGGGGTCACTTAGCATGGTTCTTACACCTTCAATAGTTATAATTATCAAATTCAGCTTAGATGGTCAAGATATCTAGTGATTCAAATTACATGGGTCATTTAACATTACTTGAGACATTTAGAGGGACATACCTTAAGTTTATAGATATATAGATTACTTAGATACATAGTGGTTCAGATCATATGGATTCATAGTGACTTTGATATAGATTCAAACCATATATCAGATTTGGGGGCATGTACATCACTACATGTCTCACACATATAGCTTCATACAACATGACATAGTTACAAACTAGATAGTAGATTATAGGCATAGTGTAGAGGACATTGTTTTAATCTCTAGTTTTTTCACATGGGATATGACACAATAGCTCATTTCACATGTGGTTATACAAATTACTAGACTATACAAATACATCACTCATATACTAAATTTGGAGGCATGGTATAGATGTTCATATTCTTCATCATCTAGGATTATATATATTAGAATGGCAAGACATGCCATTTTATTCTTACACATTTACTAGATTTTCCAAATTACACTTAGGCATACCAAGTTGTCACTAGGTTGGACCATATAATCTTATGTAATGGTTGGTCCATAGCATTACTCAGACCTAGGAGTTTGTGTAGGATAGAGGGTAGACATTGGTTTTGGACCTTTGAGCACTTCTCACTTCTAGTTTAGATTATCTAGAGTGGGGGCATGATAGATCTTGCTCTGCACAGCATATAGGTTATATACACATGTTTTAGATTACATGATTTTATATGGGAAAGAGGGCAAAAATTAGTGTTGGGCCTCAGAGCATTTCTAATTTTTCATTTAGATTCAATATAGGGGGCATTCATTTTAGGGATTCCTTCTTTCTCTAGGAACTATTCAGTTCTCTATCCACTTTCATGGCCAAGAAGTTAGACCCTTTTTTAGTACACTTATCTCCACATAGGTAAGTTCAGATACACATCTTCTTTCTTTCTTTTACTCTAGTACTTCATTTCATTACATCACTAGATTAAAAGGGAGGAAAATGTATACACCCTAAATTGATCAAGCAACCACACATATCATGTCTTTTTTCATGATTCTTTCATAAGAGACTCTAAATGGAGAATATGAGCTTTGTTCACATTTGGCTATGTCTTTCATTTTATCCATTTGGGTATGGTTCTAATCTTGAGTCACCTTTTTACCCATTACTAGTCACCCTGATCCTTTCAAATGGTCAGTCCACCTCAACCAGGTTAGGTTTCTCATGCTCATTCCATCCCCCATAGTCCCTAGCCTATTGAATAGGAGCACTAGGATTGGACTATAGTGTTGTAACCTAGGGTGTCTAGTTTCCAATGCTCCTATCCAAAGTTAATTTGAGATTAAATGATCAATTTAGTTTTTTGGATAGGTCTTACCCATTTTATTTGCTTCATTTCTAAGTTTTATAATGTTAGAAAAATGCAAATAAATCTCTTAAATTTGAAATAATGAGTCTCTTATATAAATGACTACATAAGGAATTTTATATCTAGCACATATCACTTTGGCACATTAGACATAATAAAAATCAATAAATAGTATAACTTAGCTTATCTTCATCACACATAGACTTGCATGCTTGATCAAGGAAGGGCCTAGATGAAAGTCTTTCTTTCATCTATTGTGCACATTGATTATGTACGTTCCCTAGTGGTCAGAATAGTAGGGGCTCTAGATTGTGTGATCATTCTTCTGCTAGCCTTTTCTTTTCCCCTTTTATTTTTGATGTATTCATTTTTTATATGTGTGTAGATAGATACATGTATTAAAGACTAAAATGGACTTTTATAATGAGCTTTTTTCACTTCTAGCCCCCAAAATTTGGTACACAAGATCATACTAACCAGGTGAGCAAAACCCAAAAATATTAGATCCTTAGGATAACATCATCGAGAAGGACTATAACACTAGACACCAAGGTTTCTTGCTCTAGCACTCCCATCTAATCCAAAAATAGAATCCAAATTTAGATTACTAATAGTGTCTCAATCCTGATCCTTAATTACCATATCTAGAATCATTCATTTTAGCCTAATTTAAGATAAGTTTATTTCTCCTTCTCTTGCATAATTATCTATTAAAATCAATATTTTTCCTTATTAATCTAGATTGTTTCTATTATTATAGACCATTATTATTTATGATCTAAACACTAGATTCCCAAAAATAATAAAAAAGTAAAATAGCATTGATGAGTGAGTAGTAATAATCCTTATCTCACTCATCAATGGAAAAAGGTACGTAAAGGGAACACAACATTGGTGAGTGAGAAGTAAAAAGACAACCTTAATCAACAATATAAAAAGTAAATGAAAATAGAAATGAATTTAGGTGCCTATAACAAGAGGTAGTATGATAATGAAAAAAGGTAAAAGGAAAGCAAAATAAGTTTAAGAATGTAAATATATAAAGTAATCCATAGTTGTTTAAACATATTTTTTTAGTTTAAGGATAGATAAAATTGAAACATAGTATTGTTATCATGTTTTAAAGATGTGAATAAGAAGGAATATAGAAGAAGGGAAAACATATTTAGAATCACACTTTACCTATCAATGGGGGAAATGGAATGGGTGGAGGGAAAAGTAAAGGAAAAACCAAGGTAGAGGAATTCTTTATCAAATTTAAGAAACTCAAATTAGTTTTATCAAAACAAAAGGAATTTTGACATTAAGGACTTTGAATAACTTCTCTTAGCCACACAAGTATAAGTTCAACAAATGCATTATATAGATCATCCCATGAAGGCTATATGCAAGAAAAGTAAAACGGACCTACCTTTCCACAACATTTTCCCCATTCCTTAAGATCCCTTATAGAGCCATCGATCTACTACAAAGATTAGGTACTTGAGTGAGAAAGTAGATAGCACCATAGAGTTTGTTCAATTCTCCTATTCCAATCTACCAACATACCACACCCCAATGGACCTTTGCTTTATATGAAGCCAACTGTGGAGTTTGAGATTTGATTAGAGATAGGAGATGTGCTTGTAATCACATATTTTGGTGTGATTTTGAATTTTAAGATTTTTATGTTGCCTTTTTTTTATATCATTGTATTTTGTTTCAAATCATTAAGTTTTTAACTTTCTTGATTTTTTTAATTCCTCCTCCATATAGATTTGAAAAACCAAACATGGATACTAAAGATGGAATTAAGTTGAATACATGGGACTTGGTTACTAAGAGAAAGAACTTCAAATAGCATGGGTTCTAAGAGTCTCTTAAATATAGGTGAAATCAAAGTGATATCTTGACTTTGACCTTGTTTTATCCAATGAGGAGTGGAAAGAAGGTAAATAAATAAGAATGACACATAGGATAATTTGAATTACTTCAAATCACAAAAATGTGACAAATGGTAAGAAAGGGATTAAATGATAGTATAGTGTGATTTCTTATCATAACAATGAGGTAAATGAATGAAAACATGCTAACATAGATTGTTGTGAAAATTATATCTATCAAAATAAGAAAAATCTAAAGCTAAAAATAAGGATCAAAAACACATAATAGAAAAAAATGATAAGATGGTAATTTTATGAGGAAGGCTAGGTCCTATCCATGGTCTTAGACTATAACTCATAAAAGAGAAACCCACGAGGGTGCCAAAAATTATTGTAAAAAATAAATTAGATAAGCAAAACATGGTATTTGTGAGGAAGGATAGGTCTTATCCATGGTCTTACACTGGAACTCACAAAATAGAAACCCAATGGGTGCCAAAAAGTGTGTAAAAAGGCTATGAAAATAAATAAGACTATGTTACATCATGAGGAAGACTAGGTCATATCCATAGTTTTACAATGAAACTCATGAGAGAAAAGGGGGAACCAAAAGACTAAATGGGAAGGACTAAGGTTTGTGAAAGAGAAAGAACTACTATAGAGGGAGAGACCCATGTAAATAAAATACAAATTTTTTTACATAAATGGAATATACAAAACATGATAACAAGGGAAGGAATCTATGTTAATGTTTATATCAAGGATGAGCATATGAGAGATAAGCCTAGGTGTATTGGAATTTTTTTTGAAGCTAAATTAGTTTGGTATCATGCCATGTAGAATAAGAATGGGAATCATAAGAAGCCAAAGAGGATAAGTGGATGTAGGGATGGGAATCACAATATACCCCAAAGTCTAGAGTAAAATATGGATGGGCATTCAAAGATGCCCCACCAGTTAAAAAGAGAAAGAAAAGATAGGAAATTATTAGATGAAAAGAGCACCCCATATAGTGTCTAAATGGGTTTAGGTTGTTCAAGAAGATTCTGATAAGGGACTACACGATGAATTGAGAGAAATGAAAACATTGATAAGGAAGAGAAATAGAAAACTGAATCAAAGAAATAAGGAAAGCAAGAAGAGTATATAATTGATTGGGTCAACCCAGTACATAAAATTAGACTAAAAATTTGGGAAAATAGAGATACAGGGTCAATTGGGTCAACCTAGTTCTATAATCTAGATAGAAAATACACAAAAAAAGATACATATTTGATAAGGTTAACCTAGTTCTATATCCTTATGGGTAAAGAATAATGATATGTTGATAGGGTTGACCTAGTATGGCACGTAGGAAAAATAAATAGTCTATAAGAGACTGTGTTGAGTAGAATGAATGTGTACTAAAATAGAAGAAATTTTGCAAGTACTTTTCAAAGTAAGAAATGAAAAGAAATACACAATCATTTGGGTCAATGAATATGATCCAATTGAGGCACACAACATAAAACCTTACACCAACATTACCCAATACAATTTTTTGCAATAAACATATAATTGAGCAAAGAGCAAGCAACCAACTTGGAAAGTAAATACTAACTAAGTGGTCATCTTGAATGTTATTAGAGTATTAAAATATAACTTTAAGTGTGATAGGATGTTGGATGTAAGTAAGTAATTATAAATAGATCTATGGATGGTTTTAGGATGTTTAGGTTATAAGGGATCTATGTTGGTAATTGTATTGGCTTGGTATTGGGGAATACTCCCTCACTTCACACACTATATCAATAAGGGTGTCAAGTGATTTGAAAATATATAACATTAACCATGTTTTTATACTTGGATAGAAAACCAAGTCATCTTCCCTCTTGGTGATGAAATCTAAGTAGGTAGGCCTTGGGTAGATAATTGTTAAAATGTGTTTTTAAGATTATGTGCATTGGTAGTGTGTGCAAGAAAATAAAAAATAGTGAAACTAAATGGTATATTAAAAGACCACCTAATTAGACTATGTGATCTATTCTAAGTAGGAAAGCAACTGAAAAATAAAGTGTGAGATAATTACTATCATATAAGTTTTAATTATAACTTTGAAACACATTACAATGTCAATTTAGATGATAATGTATGCAAAGATTTTAGAATATACTTGAAAATGTTGTTATTGTACTACTAAAGCAAGGGTCTAAAAAAGAACTACATTGATATTGTTGACCTAGTTTTCCAGATAGAAGATATAATATAGAACTAAGTTGATAGAGTGGACATAGTTTATTTTATAGGGGCAGTTTTAAAGACTACAAACTATAAAAAATAGAATTGTAATGAATAACATAAATGACAAAGAAGGAAAGAAAGGAGCCTTTGTATGTTGGAGGATGTAGAGGAAAATAAGATTGATATTGAATTACCCTAATTTATACTTACAAATTATACCAATTGGGTTGATTGGGTGGACCTAACTCTATAGTTCCCTATTTGTTGAAACCTATAAAGCATACTATGTTGATAGGATCAACCTAGTATGCTTTATGACAGCTTGGAAATGTACTATATCGACAAGGTCAACCTAATAGTATGTATAGAAGTATAAAAGTGTATTGTATGGATAGGTTCAACCTAGTGCATGTACTTGATGAAAAATTTGCATAAATAAAACAAACTCATATTGATGTGATTGTGTGTTGAACATGTGCATAGAAGTTAGAACTATACTGACACTATCAACCGAGTATCATAAATATAGAGAAATAAAATGATAAAAAAATGAAAAACATGAGATAAAACTTGTAAGTGTTAGATTCACATTTAGTTCAATATAATTTATTTAATCATAAATTCATCATGTCTATAAATCAATCCGAACTCAAATAAGATAGATCATACCATACACTTCTGAATGGGGATGCAATTAGATAATCAAGAACATGACCAATATGGGGATCCACTAGACTCAATTATAGGATATATTATCATAATACAAAATGTTAGGGAGGGTTCTAAAGCCTTCATTTAAGCATAATCATGTAATAACCCTAGCTAGGTCCTATGTTTTCATATTTTACTAAACAAGTAACAAGTAAAGTAAAGAAATCTAATCTAGTACTCACCAAAGCTTGTTGTACAATATAGAGGTTAGTAAAAAAAATGCAAAATATAATCTCAATTAAGCTATGAATGAGTATGACCCTAATACATAGAAGGAGAAGAGTAATATTATTTTAATCCAATACTTATGCTACTTTTATCTACTAAAGAGAGGAGTAAAGTTAGAGAATTCCTACTTGAATAACAACCCGTTAAGACTCAATCTCTCCCTTTACCAAAGGGTATTCAAAAGAGGTTATTGTGGTTTGTAAGGATCACTAATAAATACCAAATTGTCCAAAACCTTCCACAAGACTAGATTCTCCAAGTAGAAACCCTAAGCTAAGAATTCTCAAGTAGAATGGTGGAAGAGAAGATTGCAAAGAAGAACAAGCAAATAATAACTCTTATTAATTTTGTAAATAATGATGAAATTATATTGTATAGTTATGAATATTTAACCCTAAACCCCTCCAAAATTTTTGGTTAACAAGGTCAACCCAGTTGACCTAGCATAGTTATAGAGAAGAATTCACTAGGTTTTGGGCTAAGTTGGCCAAGTGTTAACCTATACCCTAAATGAATTATATCCAAAACTATATAGGGTCAACCCAGTCTATATAGAAATAATATTTTTAAATTTTTATTGATTATTGATGATTTACATCTTGTAAGATCTCAGTGAGACTTAATCTCTCTAAGCACATGCCCTAAGGGGTATACTAGGAAAGGGGTGTGAAGACCTTTGGTGTTTCTTAGGATTATTGTCCCTTTTTTCCACATTATTACCAATCCAAATAGATCCCAAAACCATTACCTAATATATTTATCCTCCCTTGAGTATTACTTTAGCCTTTTCCTCTTTCATTCCTATTTTTGTTATCTTAAACTCCTTTTGTACTATTAGTTGTACTGGGTCAACTAGGTTGACCTAGTAAGTTTAGGGGTATTCTTTACTTTCTTAGCTTGTTAGCCCTTCAATTGTCACAACTCAAACTTGGTAAATTATCCCCAAAAGAACACTAGGTTGACTGGGTTGACCCTATATAACTAATATTTCTAGAAGGATTTTAGGTAAGATCTACCTACATATACAAGATCATTTTAGTCATTATTCACATTTGCAATCAAGAGTTATTATTTGCTCACACTTTTTCACATTTTTTTATTTCAACATTCTACTTGAGGAGACTTAGCTAAGGTTTATTATTTGTATAATCATGTAAATAAGTCTTGGATACTTTGGCATTTCTTAGTGATCCTTACAAACCAAAATAACCTCTTATGAAGCCCCTTTGGCCAAGGGAGAGATTGAGTCTTGATAGGTTCACATTCAAGTAAGTATACTATAACTTTGTTATCTTCTCCTTTAGTTGATAGAAGTAGCATAAATGTTGGCTCTAATAATAATATATTTCATATTTTATGTATTAGGGTGTTACTCATACCTACTTTAATTAAAGTTCCCTATACATGTTTGTTTTATTAATTCTAACCCCCATTTTGTGACACAAGCTTTAGTGTGCACTAGATTATATTTTTATTTCTTTCTATTAGTATAAGTGAATGTTTTAAACCTTAGAACTCCATTAGAGTTATTGTGAAATTTTGTTAGACTGTAAGCTTTGGAACCCTTCCTAGCATGATGTATTGTGACAAGTGATACAAGTGATCCCCTAATTAGGTCTATCAAATCCCCATATTGGTCATGCTCTTATTTAACAAGTGTATAACCAATTGTAAGTGTAGGTATGATCTATCTTATACAATATAGGATTAATTCATAGACATGATGCATTTCTAATTGCATACATTATGGTGAGCCCAATGTGAACTAACCCTTGCAAGATTTGTTCACTTTTTCCTTCATTTATTTCATTTATTTTGATCATCATTTTGATCATATATTTTGACATACTAAATCGATTCTATCAACTTAGATTTTTTATCTCTATGCACAAGTTGTAGGAATAGAAAACTAAATCAACTTATTTAACCCAGTATAGGGTTTTAGCCTTTTAGACACCCAGTTTAGCCTATTAGGTCAACCTAGTTGACCCTTTATAATTTTATCACTTTTTCAACAATTTCTTGTAGAGCTTGATTGATTTTGTAGATCCAATTTACATATTTCTAAAGCACACTTAAAGGTTCTTTATCATAAATATTTCTTCATTGCATCTCTGATCCACCAAGGTTCCTTTCTACTTCTCTACTTATATCTTCTCTATCTTTCATTTCATAGTTTGCAATCTTTATAAATACCTTTGTAAAGTCAATTGGATTGACACTACTAACCTTGTTATATGTTTTATGTGTGATCTAAAATAACTAGATCAATGCTATCAACCCAGTTCATTTTTAGAATTTACTTTCATAATATAAGTTCAACATTTTATATTTTAGGCTTATGGTGTCAACAATATACCTTATTTCAAATTAAAATTAACCTCATATATGTTATTAATTATCTCACACATTTCTTTTCCTATTATTTCCATTCTTAGAATAGTTCCCATGGTCTAATTAGGGGATTTTGAATTAATCACTTAGTTTCACTATTTCTATTTTATGTACACATGGCCAAATCATAATAACATAAACAATAAATTTTATATTTTATCTACCCTAAGCTAACCTACTTAGATTTCATAACCAAGGGGGAAGCCGACATGATGCTTTGGTCAAGTATAAAGTGTTGTTAATGGTATATTCTAGCTAAACACCCAAAACCCTTATCATTGTGGTGTGTAAAGTGAGGTGTAGACCCCAATACTAAGCTTGTATATTTTCCACTAGAATCCCTTTTAGCCCAAAATACCTGAAACCATCCTTAGATTGTTATCTAGTGCCTCGCTTATAGCCAACTTCCAATCACATTGAAAAATCATTCTTAATAATCTAATTAACAATCAAGTTGACCAATTAATTAGTTATTTACTTTTCAAGTTGTTTATTTTCTCTTTGTTCAATTGTGTGCTCAAAAAATTTACATTAGCCAATGTTAGTTCAAGATTTTATTTTGTGTGTCTTAATTATATTGACCAACATTAATCCAATTGATTTTTTGTTTCCTTTTAGCTGTTAATTTCCTTTATTATCTAAAAAAAATATCTTATTTCAATTCATAAATTGTTATCATCTTCCTATTTCTCCATTTTTTGTACTGGATTAACCTAGTCGACCTTATATATTTTTCATCTCCTATTCACTATACTGGATCAACCCAGTCAACCCTGTATAGTCTACAACTCCTTATCCATATTTTTCCTACCTCTATTCACTGTATTGGATCAACTCACTCAACCCTGTATAACTTGCATGCTCTATTTTATGTATTAGATCAACCCAGTCAACCCTATACTATCTTTTGCTTTCATTATTTGACATAATAATTCATTATCCTTCCAATTTTACATTTTGTTAATATCTCTTCAGTTAGAATGAAATCTCATATCATAATCTTCTTGGATAACTTGAGTCCATTTAAGTACTATATGGGATATTCATTTCTTCTTCTCTTTCCCTCCTAAGAGCACCATCACTCTTGGGGCACCTCTTCTCCTCCTTCATCTATGAACTATAGTATGGTGAAAATAACACCTCAAGATGAATTTGATGGATCTAATCCTTTCTCTACTTACCAAAAAACTTCTAAAAATATTCAAATTAATGTGGGAGTGATTGATACAAGTTTACTTAACAATCTCACTAATCCTTCTTCTAGAAAACCTATTTCTAATACCAATATGGGGAGTAATCCTATAAACCTACCTACCTCCTAATACAACCCAAATTTTATCCCAAGTCATTCAAAAAATTAATACTATGAAAAATTCTAATACTAACCAAATGATGCAATGCCAACAACACTTAATCAATGTGGCTGATCAACCTCCAACTATTCATCCTCAAGTTAATCCTAATTATATCCCTCCACCTTTTATCTATGCCTTAGGTAATGTTATTACTCAACCCATAATGAATATAAAGATGCTTCAAACCATTAAAAGTGATCATTTATCCCCCTTCATTATTTCCATTAATACTAGCAACATGTCTCCAACTATCAAATATGATGGGACTAAGAACCCTATCTCATTTCTTAAAGTCTTTGGTAACCTTTACAAAGAGTGGATACAAACTAATACATTCACCACTACTAAACTCTTAGTCAAAACCTTCATTGGTGATATATTAGAATGTTATGATCAAATAACCCAACATTTTATTTGGAGACTTGAAGATTTGGTTAATCCTTTGGTTAAAAAGTTTCAACACAATGATCTTCCTAAAAATTGTCTTAACCACTTTATCAATGTTAATCAATCTCCAACTAAATCAGCTCATGACTTTATCAAAATATGGAAATATTTAGCTCATAAAGCTAATAATAACATGAATGATGATAAATTATTCAAACTCTTTATCATGTATTTAATTCCTACTCTCCAATATAAGGTTTGAACCTTTGCTCCTCAAACACTTACTGAAGCTCTTGATCAAGCTAAGCATCAATATTTTATTATGAATCAATTTTAACCTAGTCTAAAACTTATTAAAGGATATATCCAAGCATATAATGCTCTATAAATCAAATAAGAAGTTTCTAAGACTGATATTCCTTCACCTTCTCATCCACCTCTTTTAGTTCAACAAATGAAATAATTTTTACCACCCTCGAAACCTTTCATTTATCCCAATGTTCCTCATAAGTGGTATGACCCTAATCTATTTTGTTAGTTCTATGCTGACATTAGGCACTATCATGAATCTTTTATAGGGATCAATAAATTTGATGTCTCCTATATGATTGGTGATTCATTCAATCATGAAGCTATGATCAATCTTCATCATTAAGAATACACTACTACTTCCCACAAATGAAAAACTTTCAAAGCTTCTACCTCTAATAACCAAAAATATTATTCTACTAATCAAGTGAATGTCAATTTTGTTTATTCCATTGATTCCAATTATGATTAATATTATAATAACTCTCAATATGTCAACACTTCCAAGGTTAATTATCATCATAAACTAGATCATAAAGATCCTATTACCAAGCCTAAAAATCCATCTTTAAAAGAACTTCTCAAAAATACTAGCACCATCAATATTGATTCAAAAGAACCTAAGGAACAACTTCCTCCTTCTAATCCTCCAACCACATCTATACCTTCCAAAAATATCTTACCTTATAAAACTCATGTTGGTCCTTCTAAATCTCATTGGAATTTTCTTGATGAACTCAACTCTATGACTTGTAAGACTCCTCTTATGGATTTGGTTCACACTTCATCCTATCATCATAAATCTATTATGAAACAAATTCAATAAACTAAAGATCCATCCTCCATTGTTAAATACCAACTTCTCTTGAATCTCAACCTACTAATATCAACACCATTTAAACCTCATGCCTCTCTTTGAAACCTTCTATGGAATTCCTTGAAGAGGACATGATCAATGATGAAATTCCTTTTCATGCCAATTATTTCCAATATTTATTAAAATAGCCATTAATACCACTCTTATCTAAAAAGTCTTAGTTGATGAAGGTTCTAGTATTAATGTGACATATTTGTGGCTTAGACAATAACTTGGTTATAACAAGGATCATCTTAAGAAAAATCATTTTACTGGATGTGTTTTTTATAAGACTAATCAAAATCCACTTGGTTGTATTTTACTTCCCTTAAACATAAAACCTAAGACCATTCAAACCAAGCTTATGGTCCTTGATCTCCCTTTATGTTAAAATATCCCTTTTTTCATCCATGGACCCATTGAATATGATCCATTACTTCTTATGGTAGTTAATGTATTAATTTATTACATAATGAAAAATAGTACAAGCATGAAGATGATCCCAATCCATAGAGTATATAGATTCCTAATCCTAAAATTCAATATCATATTCCTACAAATCCTAATATTAAGAATTATCCCTTAACTAAGTTCATCAACATGAGTCTTGATCTACAAGTTACTCTTGTAGATTCTGATGATGATGAACCCAATAAATTACAACACACTTGAAATACTACCAATTTTCCTCCATATATTTTGCAATGGTTTCCTCCTCTATTACAAAGAGACTATATTATTCCTCTTATTAATGAGATACTGACTTTACCCCTCCATGTAATGATCAAGAACCTTCTTTACTAGGAGATGCCTTCACTTGCAATGATTTTAGAGTGGCTAAAGTATTTTAATATCCTCTCATCATGTATCTTCGTACATTCAAAAATATTTGGATTTTACCTTCTAAAACTCCCCCCGATCCTCAATCTTGTATGATTTATCCAACATATAATGATAACTATATCATGGCTCAAGCTCAATCTAGATATTTGGATGTCTAGCATTACCAAAAAACTTTAGCACAAATACATGCTTTTAATCAAGATGTGCATACCATTTTTGGTAATCTTACCTTAGATCTTGAGGGTCATGTACATCCAATCAATTTTGGGTGGTATAGAAAATTATACCTTCTAAACTTATAAAAGTTCTTACACCTTTAGATCTAGTCATTACATCCAATCCTTCTCCCATCATTGAATCTATCAATATACCCATCTCTTTTATTCCATCTACTTCTTCTACTCCTAACATTATGCTTGATGCCAATACAACTGATGTATTCTAAGTTCATTCTAATCACCATGGCAATCAAATTTTAGATCTTGAAGTATATGTCAAATATTTTGGTCCTCTTCCTACCTTGCCTAGTGACAAAGTTGTTATTAAGTTACTCCATGCCCAAGAACCTCAACTTCCTTGGTAGCATCATAAAAGCAAAAATTTTAAGACTAAAAATCCTTTTTTCAACAACTTCATTTCTATCATTGATCCTAAAACAAATCTAATTTCATCCTTACCTAATTCACCATCTCAGTTTCAAGATGGTAATTCCATGCTTATTGAATAAAACACTCACATAGAATATGGTACCCCATCTTATCCTTGACCAATTAAAGTTTCTTGAGATTTTTCACCTATAGAATATAATAATTTTAGCTTATTCTTTGACAAATACCATGAAACTTTCACTTAGTCCTATGAAGACATGTTTGACATTAACCCTAGCATAGTGGTGCATAATATCATTAATTATCTTGATCCCAAGCCTGTGTGTCAAAAGTAAAGAAATTTTGTGCCTAAAGTTTCAAATTTATGTCATAAGGAAATCATCAAATTACTCGATGCTAAATTTATCAAACCAGTGGATTATTCTAAATGGGTGTCCAACATTTTTCCCATTTGGATGAAAATCACTATGGTTATTCACATTTGTATTGATTTATGCAATCTTAATCTTGCTTATCCCAAACACAAATTCCTTTTACCTTCAATATATTCCATCATCAATTTCATGATTGGTTACAAAATGTTATCTCTTATGGATGGTTTCTTAAGATATAATCAGATTTATATTTCTCTTAAAGACCAACATAAGACTAGCTTCACCATGCAATGGGCCACCTATTTCTATGTCAAAATTTCCTTTGGTCTCAAAAATGTTGGATCCACTTACCAACATGTAAGAACTCACGTCTTACATGATCTCATTACTAAATCCAAGCATTGTAAGAATCATCTTTATGATCTTTATATCATCTTTAATCATCTTATTAAATATAAAGTTAGACTTAATCCTAAAAAATGTGTATTTGGAGTCACATCTAGAAAGTTTTTAGCCTTCTTAGTCTCTCTCTATAGTATTGACATTGAGCCTACCAAAATTAGTGATATCATCAACATGGCCATTCCTCATTATATTTCTGACATTCATACTTATTTAGTCAAGCTGGGGTAATTAGATGATTCATACCCAAAATAGTATATCAAATTCACTCCATAAATTCCCTTATCAATAAATTTACTACTTTAGAATGGATATAGCCATGACAAAAAACTTTCTATAACATGAAAGAGTCATTTCTTCATCCACCTACACTTTGTTATCCTTCTAATGATAACCATTTTATTCTATATACTTCATCCACACCTATTTTAGTTGGGGTAATGCTTTCCCAACAAGATGATATGAGAAGAGAGTATGTTATTTATAACATTAGTCAAGGGCTCATCGACTATGAAACATGTTATACCAAAATTGAGCATGATTGCCTCGTTATCTATTTTACAGATGAAAAGCTTCAACATTATATGCTCTACCAAACTACTTGTGTCATTGTTCATTCTAACCCCCTTCATCATTTCATCTCCAAATCCTTTATTCATGTAGATAGAATTGGAAAATGGATGGTCCTCCTTATAGAATTAAATCTTTCCATCATCACTCAAAACGTTGTTAAAGGGAAAGTCATAGCTGATCAACTTGTTATAGCTCCTATTCCAACCACTTCTTTCCTTCAAGATGACCTTCCATATGATAATATCCTTTATATTGAAGGTCTTAATCATGTTATCTCTCTTAAAGATTATTTTCATAGCCTTATT
This sequence comes from Torreya grandis, assembly GCA_037957365.1. Taxonomy (NCBI): domain Eukaryota; kingdom Viridiplantae; phylum Streptophyta; class Pinopsida; order Cupressales; family Taxaceae; genus Torreya; species Torreya grandis. The sequence goes on from JARHVA010003528.1 coordinate 984,000, forward strand.
ACTAATCTTTAATCTAATAATCTTAAAGAATCATCTACTCCCTCTAGTACTACTAAACCAAAGCTAGTTTATCAAGGAGCTCCTTAAAATCAATGTTGACTTGCATGAAGATACTTGGACCCTCTAGTTTGATGGTTCTAAATGCCTTCAAGGAGATATGGTAGGTTGTATTCTCATAAGTCCTCATGATAATATCATTCATTTAAATTTTCACTTCACCTTAGATATCACCAATAATATGTTTGAGTACAAAGCTCTTATCTTAGGCATGCGAGCTACTCTGGATGTAGACATTCAATACCTTCATGCTTTAGGTGATTCTCAACTTATTTTTTATCAAGTTAATAGTGATTATCAATGTACAAGTGAAAGCCTCATTACCTATCATCAAATTTTAACCATTTTCACTAAGTATTTTATCTCTTTTACTATTGAGCCTATTCCTAGAGATCAAAATTCCATTGTTGATTCCCTTCCCTCTTTAGCTTCTCTATTTTATCCACATCAAGTTTTTTTATCCTTATTTTATTATATAAATAATAAAATATCCATCTTCAACTCAAACACTAGATTCACTTATTTTTCATATTGAGGCTATTACCATTAGACAAAGCCCTTGGTATAAAGACATCATTCAATTCTTAGAACACCAAACTTATCCTCCTAATTTTGAATATCATGAAAAGACATGCATTCATAAACAAGATTTCAAGTATGTATTTAGACACATCATCCTTTACTATCACAATGTTAAAGGTACCTTACTCTGTTTTGATATGTAAGATGAGGTCCCTTCTCTTCTTGAAAAAACACATAGGGGCATTTATGATGGTCATTGTATTGGATATACTACAACATGCAAATGCCTATGTATGGCTTAATTTTATCCTACTATTGAAAAGGATGTAATTGAATATGCTAAAAAGTATAGTCCTTATCAGCTTCATTATGATCTTATCCATTCACCTCCTATCAGACTTCAAATTATCAAGTCTCTGTGGCCATTTTCCACATGGGGATTTTATCTCATTGGTAAAATTCCTCACTCCCAAGATGGGCATGTATTTATAATCACTGCTAATGGATATTTTACAAAGTGGATATAATCCAAGCCACTTATTAATGTCACTAGTCTAACCATTTCCAAATTTATTCTTAACTAAATTATTTTCCACTTTGGTGTTCCTCATACCATAATTTTTGATAATGGTGGTAATTTGAAAAATAAACATCTTAAATAAATTTGCAACAAATTCAAAATCAATCATATGTTTTCCATGTCATATCATCTATAATGAAATGGTAAAGTTAAGACCACCAATAAAATTATCAACAAAATTATCTAAAAGATAATTTGTGAAACATGCATAGATTGGCATATTCATATTTACCCTACACTTTGGGCCTATTAGACTAGCATACGCACTGCCATTAGGGTAACTCTATTTGCTCTAGTCTATGGTTCTAAGTTAGTTCTTCCTTTATAAGTTGAGATTCCCTCTCTTCATATATCTCTTCATGGTATTATTCTCAATGAATAATTATGTGAAGCTTACCTTCATGCCCTTGATCTTCTTGATGAACATCATCTTTCTACCTTGCAACATAATCAATAATAAAAAGCTCATATCACTAGGTAACATAAAAAATATGTTAAAGTATGCACTTTTAATGTTGGTGATCTTGTCCTTAAATTAGATTACACCCATGATAAATAACATAAATATGCCCAAAAATGGTAGGGCCCATATTTAGTTAAATACATTCTAATTGAAGTACTTACTGTTGACCCAATTTTGCCCTTCAAGAAAAATCTTGGTCACCTTTTGCACTTGCTATGAAAGGCCAGTCATTTCAGGTTGCAAGGTCCACCTTCAGGGTTCAACAGCACTGTTTCAGAGCATTGGTTCATCGGCCTAGTTCATTGGCATTCACAGTAGCAAGAGGCAGAGTCTTCAAACATTCAACAAAGAGGAGAGGAAAAAATCAGGGTGTTTAACACTAAGGCAAAAGAAGGGTAGACAAAATGTAGAGGGTGGCAAAATTGCTGCCCACAACACTAGCAGGTAAAAAGAGACTGCCTACACACATGCAGAGGGTGGCAAAATTGCCGCGTGAAGTAGTCGGTAGAGAAAACTTGGCCGTCAACATCAGTCGACGTCGGCAAAACTACCATGATTGGCAGATTACATAGGCTGACATCAGTAAAACTATCGTGATCGATAGATTATCGGTCGACGTCAGCAGAAATCCTTCATGCAGTCCACAGCAGTGGGCAGCAAATTTGCCACCCATAACACCAAGCGGCAAAAAATACTTGTAGAACACAAGAAAAAGCCTGCCCAACTACCAGAGGAGAAGACCAGCACGTAAAATGAGGCAACAAGCATGGTCCCAATAGACTTTTGACATCATCAACAATGTTTTCTCTCTTCCCAATGAGACTCAAGCTGCCACTTGACTCCTCTTGGCTCTTTCCCTATATATACGCAGACTTGGTCATTTATCAAGATCTTCTCACACTTTTGTAAAGAGCACTGCTCTCCAAATTCTCCAACTGAATTAGTAAAAGATAGTTTTTACCTCTATTTGGATGGATTGTGTAGAGTATGCATTGAATGTTAATCTATGTCCAGTCATTGTCTCTTGATGCTCTCACAGGTTCAACACCAGCAAACCTGTGATCTACAAAGTGCCACTATCTGCTGCTGCTAGGAGTAGAGTTCTGTTTTGGAGGTATAGAACAGGTGAGGTCACTTACAGTGTGTATTTCTCAGCACCTTGGTGAGTCCCTATTTCTTGTGCTTTCCATAAGAACCTCCCTATCATCCCAGAGACCTGGTCTTTTCTACCAGATTTGAGTGTATGTATGTTTTTGTCTGATCCTAAGTATGGATGTGGGAAGGTCACTTTCATTTTTGGTGTATCACCTCTTTTAGAGTAGGCTGTTTGTTTTCATGCTTTTTCTCTCTCCTTTTTCATCCCCCCAATATATCTATATATCTATATTTTTGTGCTACCTGAAACAAACAAGATACATCAGAGGGAACTAGCCCATACCTAGAGACTCTCCTCTCCTGCTTCACCATCCCATAGGCGAGAGAAGGGTTTCCATGTTGCAGGGAGAGGGCATGAATCCATTTTCCTGCCATAGGGTGCACTTTCTAGCATCAACAATTTTAGCACACCCAGTGGGACTCCAAGTTTTTAATTAGAAAAGTTGCAGGGTTACTCGTTGATCCTATTACAGTAGAGGAACCACCAATACAGCACCGTGTGCATCAATAGTTTTGGCATGCCTGGTGGGACCTCAGTTGATAACGCAATAGAGTTGTAGGATTGATGCTGGTCTTGTTACAACAAATCAAGTTTCTTCAGCATCTGGTGACTCTGAGTTAAATCTGTTGGTTAAGCAGCCTGGTGCCTTCAGAAATCATCACTTCTTGTATGTATAATTCTTCTGCAAAAAATCATGGATTTTGTTCTCCTTCATATAATATCAATCAGACTCAATATTTATGGAATCTCCTCAAGTAGCTCTCCTAGTTGCCCTGCAACTATAAGGGAGATGGCATTGGATTTTGAGAAGCAAACAATGGAAATTGACAAGTTAGAAGAGTAGTACAAATATCAGTAGGAGCTAATGTATAAAGAGGAGTGCTTGTTTAGGCAAGCACAAGCTGTATAATCCATGAAGGAAGAGGCGCCAAAATGGAGAAATCCATCTTTTCAAGGCAGCCAGCTTTGTGTGCCCCCTCCTAACCTAAAGAAAACCCCCTCTTTTGCACCAAATCCATTTTATCAAATTGCACTTGCTCACTCCAACTCATCAAATACCGTTGCTCCCAATCCTGTGCACCTGGCTTTTCAACACCAAAGGGTATCAAAACAACCTCCCATGAAGATCAATATTTTCAACTCCTTAGATCAGGAATCTTCCATTGAGAATAATACCACCAGCCAGCATGTCCCTCTTCTAGAGGCTCCTCCAACGGACCAACAGTGTTTTCCTTGCATTCCTCAGCCTCCCCAAGTTTTTTAGCATGATGTGCAAATTTTGAGTTGGAGGAAGGAATGCCAAGGACCGGCCTAGAGCTTTGAAGAGGATCATGCTAGCCACCTCCAAGAAAGACTCTTCCAGGAAAACCTAGCCAGACAAATTGAAGACTTAGAAGCTAGGATGATGCTACTCCTTGAAAGGGAGTTAATTTTTTTAGACCTTGTGGAAGAGCCTTAGGTCCTTATGGAAAATGAAGTTGCTCCCTATTCGTAGGAGCAAGATTCAAATTCAAAGATCCTGAATTGGGGGAAGATAGTGGAATCATGGGATAGAATAGAAGAAGAAAAGCAAGGTTTTTCTCAAAACCTTGAAGAAGCTAAAGCTGTACCTGCTTATGATGATGTTGGTAGCCTCCAAGAAAAGCTTTTACAAGAAGATCTGAGTAGGAGAATTGTAGAGTTGGAATCTAGAGAGAGTTTCCTCAGCCAATGTGTGATGGATGGTTTAGACCAAATAGCACATTCTATGTTTGAACACACCCCACTTACACATTTCCAAGAGAGTTATCAGGCTGCGCCTAATATTGATGAAGTGTTGACCAAGTGGAGAGAGGAGAATCATTTGATTCTAGCTCAAGGGTTGCCCCCTCTCCCACATGTTTTCTCCACTTCGTCCCTTCTCGAAGAAGAACCTATTTTGCAAGAGGCAAGTGAGGGGCAAAAGATCCAATCTACAAGTCTTCAGGAGGCTATTATGAGTGATAACAAACAAGAAATCATCATTAATGCTCCTTGTGAAGACCTTATCAGCAGTGGAGAAGATGTAGGCCTTGCGTATATGCGGATGTTCCAGCAATTCGAAGAGGAACAAATAAATGGTAAGCTCTCTCCTCCTTTGTTTGATGAACTTCCTTTCTACTTTAATGATGAGATCGACTACATTGAAGAACCTGAGTTAGAGGAGGATCAAGAGAATATTTTTGAAAATCTAGAGAACCTGATCAGCGAAGAGGAAAAAGAGAAGTCTGTCTTCATGGAGGAATGCCTTGAAGAACTAAGCTTTAAACAAGAAAGTGAAGTCTTATGGGATGAGCAATCATTTTGTGAGCCCATTTTAGACATCACCACAATCAAAATTCTTCAAGAAGGCCATGAGGAAGCAAAGGATGAGTCTGACAGAGTTTTCAGTGAGACAGAAGCAAACAAATCAGACCATGATACATTGTAGAGGAATCATGCAAATTAGAAGGCTTACGGTAATGAGCCGGTAGCCATTGATTTCTTGGTAAGGGGCACCAATATCAAGGAGTAGTGTTTAATAGGCCTCCAGGGAAAATCAGAGTACATATATATCAGAGGCATGTTTAAATATCCACTCGGTTCCTAGCCAACTCAGGTGATAGCCAAGAAGAGCAAGTCACCATCTCTCTTTTTCTTTTAGCTACTTGCCTGTCACGATAAGTCTTTTCACCAAGAAGGGGAATTAAGAAATTTTCCTTTTAATCCAAGAGGGATGCAAACATTCCTGGTTAGCTGTACATAATAGTTTGCTTTCAATTGTTTTCCCTATTTTCCCTGAAGTGTAGTTGCATAGTTAGTTGTTTTTAGTTTTGTGTGTTTCCCTTTATTTGGGGGTAAATATTGTGTATTTGATTTTAGGATCTCGAAGGCTATTTTGAAATCTCTTCAAAGTCACCATCTGACTCTACACCCAATGGATATGTAAGGCAACTAGGTTTTAAGCATAGCAGGCACGCTTACCCTGTGAGTCACCAATTTGTTGACCCAATTTTGCCCCTCAGGCAAAATATCAATCACCTTCTGCACTTGCTATGAAAGGCTAGTCATTTCAGGTTGCAAGGTCCACCTTCAGGGTTCAACAACTCCATTTTAGAGCATTGGTTCATCGGCCTAGTTTGTTGGTGTTCACAGTAGCAAGAGGCAGAGTCTTCAAACGTTCAGCAAAGAGGAGAGGAAAAAATTAGGGCATTTAACACTAAGGCAAAAGAAGGGTAGACAAAATGTAGAGGGTGGCAAAATCACCACCCATAACACTCGTGGGTAAAATGAGACCACCTATACACATGCAGAGGGTGGCAAAATTGCCGCGTGAAGCAGTCGGCAGAGAAAACTTGGCCGTCAACATCGGCCGATGTTGGCAAAACTGCCACAGTCGGCAGATTACATAAGCTGACATCGATAAAACTATAGCGGTTAGTAGATTATCGGCTGACGTCGGTAGAAATCCTTCATGCAGTCCACAGCAGTGGACAGCAAATTTGCTGCCCACAACATCAAGCGGCAAAAAATACCTACAGAACACAAGAAAAAGCCCACCCAGCCGCTAGAGGAGAAGACCAGCATGCAAAACAAGGCAACAAGCATGGTCCCAATAGACTTTTGACATAATCAATAGTGTTTTCTCTCTTCCCAATGAGACTCAAGCTACCACTTGAATCCTCTTGGCTCTTTCCCTATATATACGCAGACTTGGTCATTTATCAGGATCTTTTCACACTTTTGTAAAGAGCACTGCTCTCCAAATTCTCCACTTGAATCAATAAAAGATAGTTTTTACCTCTATTTGGATGGATTGTGTAGAGTATGCATTGAATGTTAATCTATGTCCAGTCATTATCTCTTGATGTTCTCACAGGTTCAACACCAACAAACCTGTGATCTACAAAGCACCACTGTCTGTTGCTGTCAGGAGTAGAGTTTTATTTTGGAGGTATAGAATAGGTGAGGTCACTTACAGTGTGTATTTCTTCGCACCTTGGTGAGTCCCTATTTCTTGTGCTTTCTATAAGAACCTCCCTGTCATCCCAGAGACCTGGTCTTTTTTACCAGATCTGAGTGTATGTATGTTTTTGTCTGGTCCTAAGTGTGGATGTGGGAAGGTCGCTTTCATTTTTGGTGTATCACCTCTTTTAGAGTAGGCTGTTTGTTTTCATGCTTTTTCTCTCTCCTTTTTCATCCCCCCAGTATATCTATATATCTATATTTTTGTGCTGCCTGAAACAAACAAGATACATCAGAGGGAAGTAGCCTATACCTAGAGACTCTCCTCTCCTACTTCACCATCCCACAGGCAAGAGAGGGGTTTCCATGTTGCGGGGAGAGGGCAGGAATCCATTTTCCTACCGCAAGGTGCACTTTCCAGCATCAACACTTACCATCTTCAAATTAATGAAGGCCATGTTTTCAAAGATCCCACTAATGCTCAATTACTTGAAGTATTTTTCCTAAACATTTACTTCTTATCATGTTTTCTATCTATATCTATCTAGCAATTTTTTTAGGTTACTTAAGTATGGGTCTTTCCCTTTGTAATAGTTTCCTTCCTTTTGTAAACCTTTAGACCTTCCTTATAGTCTTTTGGTTTCTTAGTGTACCATAGTCTTCCTTATCTTCTTCCATTTTCTTTCATTTTTCACACCCCTTAGGTTTTTATTTTGTGAGTTTCTATATAAGACTAAATATAGGACCCAACATTTCTCACAAAACCACCATATTTTACTCATTTTTTTTTCTTATTTTTGATTGCCAATGTTTTTTTGGCATCCTTTGGGTTTTTCTTTTTTGAGTTGTTTTATAAGACTATGGATGAGACCAAACATCCCTCACATAATACTAATAATTCTTTACTTACCTCATTTTACTTTTTCTCTTGATTATCAGCACCCTCATAGGTCTCTCTTTTATGATTTTCTTTGGAAGACCATAGATAGGACCCAACCACCCTCATAAAATTACCACCTTTTCATGTTCTTGATCCTTGTTCTCAACTTTAGATTTTTCTTCTTTGGCTAGATGAAATCTACATAACAATCTATGTTAGCATGTTTTCCTCCATTTCTCTCTTTTTTATGATAAGGAATCACATTTTACTATCATTGTATCCCTTATTTTTTCCCTTTGTCACATTTTTTGTGATTTAAAGGAATTAAAATTGTTCCATGTGTCATTCCTCTTGATTTCCCTTTCCTTTCATCTCTACATTATAAAAACAAGGTTGAATTAAAGATAAAACTTTTATTCACATTGATTTATGAGACTCTTAGACCCCATTCTCTTTGAATTTTCTCTCTCTTAGCAACTTTGTCCTAAGTATTCAAATAAAAATCATATTTAGCACCCATGTTTAGTTTTCCAAATATGTATGGAGGAAGAATCTAGAAAATTCCATCAAGAAAGTTAAAATAAAAATCATTTTAATCAAAAGGCAATGATATTTAAAAGGCAACATACAAATTTCAAAAGTCAAAATCACACCAAAAGATGTGATTCCAAGCACATCTCCTATTTATAATCGAAGCTCAAACTCCACAATCAGCTTCATAAAGAGCCAAAATACTTTGGGGTATGGTAGGACAATAGATTGGAAAAGGGGACTTCATAAAACTCTATGGTTCTACCTATTTTCTCACATAAGTACCCAATCTTCATAGTATATTGACATATTTATAAGGGGTCATAAAAAATGAGGAACACATTATGGGTAGGTAAGCATACTTTAATTTTCATGTCTATAAACTTCATGGGATGATCTATACACTCCATTTGTTGACCTAAGACTTGTGTCACTAAGAGAAGTTCTTCATAGTCCTTAAGGTTGAAATCCCTCTTATTTTGACAAACCTAATTTGAGTGTCTTGACTTCGGTAAAGAGTTTCTTTACCTTGATTTTTCCTTATTTCTCCCCTCCACCCATTTCATTTCCCCCCTTTGATAGACAAATTGTGATTCCAAATCTATTTTCCCTTCTTCTTTAATTCTTTCTTTTTTACGTCTTAAAAACATGCCAGCACTACTTTGTTTTAGTTTTATCTATCCTTGGAGAAAAATAACATGTTTGAGCAACTATGGATTCTTCTTTATTTACACCATGATATTACATTTCTAAACTTAATTTACTTTCTGTTTACCATTTATCATGTTTTTACTATCTTGTTGTTATTGACACATGAGTTTGTACCCTTTTTCCATTGTTGGGTACAGTCGACTTATTAGCTATCACTCAATAATGTTGTTTTCCCTTTTACACACCTTTTTACATTATTGAGTGAGATGTGGATTATTAATGCTCACTCATCAATGTTGTTTTACCATTTTGTTTAGTGTTTTTGTTTTACAATCATGTTTGACATGTGTCCTTAGTTTGACGTGGTGAGTCTACCTTTATTACTTAAGGATAGTTTGTTTTAGTTTATATGTCTTCAATAGCATTGGCTTTTTGGTTACCTGATTTAATATTATTATTTGACTTGGTCCTTTGGTCTAACATAAAACCTATCACCCTAGCTTGCCAAGTTTCCCAAGTACATCCTATCCTCACAGTACCATCTATCTTGGATTTTCTTCCATTTATTTGTTTTTTCTCTTTATTTTTGTATGTTTGGGTTTGTTAAAAGTAGTCTCTACACCCTACACAATCAAAACTAGCAACACAATGGACAACTATCATGTAATAAAGGTAAGTCAAGATACACATTACATTTAATTTTTAATTATTTACCTTTTTAGATTAGTTTCCCCATAATTTTCTTACTTTTAATTATTTTTTCTTTTCAAATACTGTAACTTTTTTTAGCATCAACATTGTGTGTGTCCTTATGTTCTTTCTCAAAGAACCATCCCCTGTTACACCTTAATGACACAAGATGAGATTTGAGTGGGGCATATGTATATAAATAATATTTTAAATTTTTTATTGATTACTTCTAGTTTACATCTTGTAAGAACATATTTAGATTCAATCTCTCTAAGTGCACACCCTAAGGGGTGCACTGGAAAAGGGATGGGTAGAATTTTTATGCTTCATAGGATTATTGTCCCTTTTTTCCACACTATTAATATTATCATTTATATTTTCACCCTTTGAAGAGATGAAAATCTCTCCTCATCCAAGTGGCATAATGGAATCACCTCTAGGCTTTTGGGTAGCCTATGGAATGAGGTGAGTCTCTAAATAGGGCTAGCTCCTTTGATGTACCACTTAGGATTACAACTACTTCTAACATTGGGGGGGGGAGAGAGAGAGATTAAAAAAACCCTAATAGAGGTGATAAACCAAATATATTTATGGCATCCAACCAAATGCATATTACACTTAAGATCAAAGGACAAACCAAATATACACTCTCTAGTCTATGTCTTCTTATATCAATGTTACATTATGGGGTTATGAATGAATGTGAAAAGTTAATAGGACTAGACAAGAGGAATTGAATGGAACTAATGAAGAGAGTAACTCACTTAAACTTTGAAATTTCCTAAAACACATCACATGCCCTACAAGAAAATGTTTCAAATAGGTGAGAGAATGTGACAACTGGCTAAGGAATCAATAGACTTCACTAAGAAAATTCAAAATTCAAGTAAATAAAAATATGAATAGTCATAGAAGTGGTAAAAATGAGTCATTTTATTTATAAAAAGGTATAAAAATTAGTATGTCTTCACCATAATTAAGTGGAGCATCCTTATAATGGCCAAAATGGCTAGTTCTTATAGAACCTGAGAGAGAGAGAGAAGAAGAAAGAAGTCCAAGGGTCATAAGGACAATTACCAAGTTGATTAAAGGAGTTAATTGTGTATTTGGAGAGATTATGGGATGAAACATTAAATTTTAGGAGATAAAAGTGTCAATTAAAGTCATAAACTTCATGAGAAGTGGCAAGAAAACTCCTCGACTGGCTCAAAAAAACTACCTTCATGGTTGGAGAAGTTTAAATGTCCTATAAATAATGAGGAGTAGTAAAAATGATTGGAATGGAAAGGGTGGATCTTTTAAATTCATCTCCATGAATTTTTTTCATGAATAATCCTCTAAAAACCTTTGAAAGTGATCCATCATCATTTGTTGTCCTTAAAATTGCTCTTCCATGCACCCTTCACACTTGGCTTCCAAAAAGAGATTAATTTCTCATGAAAATACATAATAGGTAGTAAATTAAATGTTTTAAGAACCCAAATAGATATATAGTCATCAATAACACCTTAAAAAACCATCCACTTGATGTTTTTACACTTCTCTCTATCTTGTCCAATAGGCCAATTTTGACTAGCTGAAAGGAATGTTATTTTTTGAAACCTTAAGATTTTTTATGAAGAATTAAATGAATATAATGAGTTATTAAAAGTATATATATTCCCCTAAAAGCTTCTTTCATGTTCAAACTCCTCCCATAGCCTTCACAACACAAAAATAGAGATTAAAACCATGTTTTTTACCCCATCCATACAAGTCCATACATATAATTGGCATGGGGAATATCCTGGCTGAGTCTTTAACAACATCTAATCCATTTTATTAAAAAAAATTCCATTTGGATAGCTATACAACTTCATTTCTCCAATCTATTTCTTTTAAGGGTTTTAAATCAATCTGACCTCTTACAATTTGTTAATAAATAAATAACCTCCAAATTACAAATAAATTTCATTAATGTGTCATTCAAGACTCGTTATAACATACCTAAAATTATTTGGCATCCATGCAATGCCTCATGAAAGGTGTGAGTATTTTAAGTTAGCTTATCAAGCTTGTTTCCCTGATTTCAATAGAGCTTATGGGTTTCGAAGCCAAAAATGTCTTATTCAAGTTTAATGTTGTATAAAAATGGTTTAAACACATATAATATTCTCCCATAAACATGTTCCAATAGTTTTACATGCTTATTTCATGCCAAAGTGTGATGGACTTTCCATTTGGGTACTAGGCCTAGACCTTATCTACTAGGCCTAACTACAACATCTTGTGTTTTGAGCATTCAACTAAGTTCCATTGAATTATCCAAGATTAAAAAACTCTAAAATAATCCCATATACATGATCCAATATATTAGGAAGCTCATCTCATACCTATAGCCTACTTGACATACCTAACTGCAACCTTGGTATGTTAGATTATCTTGTTAGGTTCCACCACCTCATGCTTGGTTTACCATGTTGGTCTAGGTGTATTACAAATTATAAAACCTTCACACAAGGTCTTCCAATCTTCTATATTTAACATCCATCCTTTTCTCTCAAATCTACCAAGGTTTATGTATGAGAGGAGTGTCCTCTGTCTAAGATAAAATAGAGGGAACTCCCATATTTTCATAAAAAATTATGAATATTTTATAGGATTTTCCAAGCCATTGATATGCCCCACACAAAATTATATCCCCTGGTCTTAAGTCTAGACCTCCCAACTTCATTAAAGGCTTAAGACAGTCTTGTGTATAATGGACTGTGTAGGGTTCTAAGGCATGAGCAGTGTTTTGCTTCTTAGAGATATTTTTCTTGATCTATATCCATCATGGAGATATAATAATGTCTATGTCATCATATCAATGAAATTAATAATCTTATCTAACCCTCATATCTATACTTTCACCTTGAAACCTTACTTTCATTGAACGTCTCAAGACTATAACCTATAAGACTGAGACACGTGTTTACCTGTATTTGGAGGTTATGTTCACCACTTATTTTGGATTTGAAATACCTTAGGTAATTTCCCAATATTCTTGAGGATCAATTTATTTTGGTTTTTAACATCTTTTGATTCTTTTTCACTCCCACACAAATAGTCTCCAAGTTTGGTCACTATATATCATGATTGTGTTTTTTTTTGAGAAGGACCCTTATTTAGGTGAAAATGCATGATTAGGATTAAAAATAAATTATTATAACTATCTCCATAGTTTATTAGGTTCATTTTGTGTTATCTTGGAACATTTTTCTCAACTCATACATTTCAAACACCTAAAAAACACCCTTGTATGGTCATTGCTTGTTGACTGGGACAACATAGTCAACTATGTTTTACTTTGGAGGGGTGGATTAAGCTTATGGGACCTCCATTTAAGCCTTTATAGGTATTTAATGATGTTTTTTAACATATTTTTAGTCTTCATGCTTTAAAATTTTCAAACCATGCTTTAATTCTTATGAAAGGAACATCCTTTCTAACCTCACCCTTGGCTGGCTATAGATACACATTTAGGTATTTTGTACAGATTGGTAGGTGTGTAGAGGGGTTGAAAATCACCTATCACCTCTACTTGATGATCCTTATAATCAATTAAGATCATTTTAAACATTTTTAATGTTAAAAAAAATTCAAGCCCATTGTCTATACTATGAATGAAAATCTCCTTCTAGACTCATACCTATAAACATTATTACAATATTTTAGTGCTTTTAGAGGCCACTTTGGCTCCTCAATAACCATATTTTACTCACTCTTTTCCATTAAAACTTCACATATATATTTCATATACTAGAGTAAGCATGATTCACCTCATTTTATGTTTTTAAAAATTTTATATGCATGTTGTACAAGGTCCACAAAAATCCCTAAGGCCTCTATTTTGCCCATTTAGGGAAAATAAACCTGAACTCAACCATTTCATGCTTGAGGTCGATTCTCAAATTTTTATTACTACGTAGTCCTTCATATTATTTCTATCATGTGTTTTTTTATTTTAAAACCTTAATTAATATGCTAAATAATATTTCAAATTGGAATCTAAACTCTCCATTGAAACCACCTACAGGTGGTGATCCTCACATGTGTAGGCAACAAGGTATAATCTAGATAGTGATCATTGCTCTAGCCTCTTATTATTTTTGTATATATCTCAACACCTAAATTTAATAATTAATGTTTCAAATTTTTGAAATAATCACCAAGCCATGTACCTTAGGATGACATCATCAATGGCTTGTAGATGTTATCTGACTATATATCTGGACAATGAGCATGAAATATAACAACAAAGTTATATGAATGGACTCAAAACAATTCAAAACTATTATCAAAAATTTAAAATTAATATTTTTTATCAATTATATCTTGATAAAATCTCCATAACACTATTCCAATGTGAAAACTTCTTGCATACACCTAGAAAAGAGCAGGTAGGGGTATTTACAATGATTGGTTGGTGTGATGAATGGGTTAAAACTATGAGAATCAAGTAGAATTGAATGAAATATGAGAATAAAATTCAAGGATAATTTCAAAACATTTATATGAATTTAACATAACCCTCTAAATCCATTGACAAAACACCAAACTCTTAAAAATGGTGAAAATTGTGCATAACTTAGAAAATTGTATCTTCCTAAAAATTGAGATGATTAGCATATAAAAACCTCATGAAACATGAAAAAAGTGTGGGTATAATTGGATAAGTAATTAAAAATTCTCTGGAATCAATCTTAGTAACTAGATTGTATGGACTTTCCCAAACAAGACCAAAACCTAAAGGGTGCACATATTGATAGGCAGATTTAAACTGTCAAATTCAAATGAATGATTTATTTTAAAAAATTATAAATATTAAAAATATTTATATTAAAATTAAGGCATATTAGTATAAAAATTCCTCCTAGAATCATTCTACTTGAAAGTCTTCCTACTAGACAAATAAAGCAAAAACCTAGAAGTCATTTTTACATGTCTAAGAAAGCCAAAATGGAACATAATAGTTTTGAAAAATAAATGGAAATTATATATAAATTAAATAATGGATATGATTTTGGGGTAGATTAAGAGTTATATTTAAACCTTTTCTAAGTGTCACACTTCCCAAGAATGTCATACAAATGACATTTTCTTCCTTTTTTCCAAGAAAACTACCTTTTATTTGAACAACCTACTCTCTTCTCAATATTATTAGTTATTTAAGAATTATAATTACACATGTGGAATTAAATAATTCATTTATACTTGAAAATTTCCCAATAAACCCATAAAAAGCATTAAATGCACTATTTTAAACCTCAAAATGACCCAAAATGACATGAGAGACTGATGAAATAAGTGACCAAGGCTAATATGACATTGAATGTAATAAAATGACCTATGAGACAACTCATTACATGATATTACACCCATTATAAACCTATAAATTCAATGTTTTACCTATAGGTTCCCTAATTTGACTAAAGAGTCAAATTTTGTCAACAAATTGATGACTCATAGGAGTAGTATGCATGTGTTACTAACTAGACCAGAAGACTTATCAGTCCATTAGGATTATGATTCATCTAAATACTAAGAAAAAAATTAAAACCTTTGACTATTGACTAAAAATCTTTGATCAAGATAAGATGCTAATGACTACTTCTACCACACAAAGAAAAATACACACACCAACAAAGTAAACATAGATGTGCTCAAAGCACTTAGGGGAAGTAACGAACAAACTACTATGTACAAATAAAAATTATCATACCTGACCCTAGATAAAATTTAAATATTAATACTCTTATTTCTTCATGACATGGAGGATTGAGTGAGGTACATAGCCTTTTGAACTCGAGCATTGATGCTTCCAACTCTTTCACAACATTTTCCAACTTCATTGGCATGATATTCAATGAGAAACAAGTAGCTACAATAAAATTGACCAAGGAAATTAAATCCTCTTACATCTAAATAGACTCAAATTTTTCATGTGATTCTTCAACTATGATCTCTAATAGTGGTTCAACAAGACATACCTTCTTGTCTTCTATAGTGTTCTCAATAAGATTGGGATTCCTCTCAGCTACAATTTGTTCTAGATCATCAAAGAGTTTAGAAAATTATTCCCAATCTTGTTCATTATCATCCAAGGAAGATTCTTTATTCACCTTGTCATACACTTGGCCTTCAACTTGGCAAAGATTTTCAAGCTCTTAATAGACCTTTATTTGTAATTGCCAATCATCCTTGTCCTCTTATTTATTTAGACCCATTTCCTCTTCAATCTTGGAATGGTCATTCAAAACATCATGATCAAGCAAGGATTATTCCTCATGTATTTATTTCTTCAAGTCTTGGCCACCTTCCTCATGTATGTACTCCTCCTCAAGAATAAATGCATTAGAGTTAGCTTCATAAATACACATCCCCTAAAATATGGAGATAAGAGCTTGTGAACTATCCTTTTGATCACCAAGGGGAGTCCCTATGGTGATATCTTCCTTATAATATCTAATGAGGTCTTATTGATCAGCCATTAATTGAGCTTGTTCATCCTCACTTTATCTTATCAAGATAGGCTCTTCTTCTAAGATTTCCTCTTTTCCATAAAGAAAGCATTCTTCATTATCAACAAAACAAGGAGATTCAACATAAGAACCTACCTATTATTCATCACTTAAGACATCTTGAGGGATTTAAAATTGAACCTCAGCCATCATAATCTTATCTTATTTTTCAAGGGATGAAATATCTTCAACTTCCTACATGGTGATGCCAAGACTAGGCATCTTGAAATCCAATGACCTAGTCCAATGAGGCTGCCATGGAATTACATTCTCTTCAAGTAAGAGTTATAAAATTTATTCAACCAAATACTCTTATTTTATTTCCCACACCATAGGTCCATAAATGAAAATGTTGATGGAATGAGGACAAAAATAACTAGTTGGTGGAGGTGGAACATAGAGTTCAAAATTAGGCTGAGAATGAAAAGTAAGAGATTCTTTTAGGAAATCTTGAGGAAGGGAAGGAAAATCTTGGGCTAAGACAACTTGAATTTATTCCTTCCACTTGATATCTAATTCATTCACATCAGACTCAACTTGGGAACTCTATTTAAGGAGCTGAAATGGGGTGTGTTTAGGCATAGAATCTTCTTGTGGGTTTAAACCTTCCATCACACCTTGACTTAACAACTTCATCTTTGACTCTAACTCTTCAATTTTATTGACTATATCCTCTTGGAAAATTATTTCTTGAATCTCATAGTAATCATCATGAGGTGGAGGTGTACATGAGGTTTGCCATGGAATACAAGAACTTTTTTGAGGAAGGGTGGCAGGGACTTGCAAAGGATCATATCTTTTCTCCACTTCACACTTTTTGACAATGCTTCTATCTTCTTTATTGCCCCATGAATATACTATTTTTATCTAAATTAGGATATTAATATTTGAGTTCTCTTTTTTAGGAAGGGTGGGAGGTTTTTATATAAGATAAATCTTCTCTTCAATTTCACATTCTTTGTCAAGACTTTTCTTCTCTTTCTTTCCCCATGAATCCACTATCTTATTACAACTTGGGATATTAGGATTAGATATCTCTTTTTGAGGTGGTGGGGATACAATGTGAGAGGGAAATGAGGGTTTTAAATCCACTTATTTTATTTCCAACATGTAATATTTCATATTAATATTTTCCAACTCAATTTTCCTATCAAGGTTTGCTTTAAACACAAGGTTATTCTTCTCAACTCTTTCCTCCACTTGATTTGGAAAAGGATGGCCTTGATAAGTTGGATTAGGTTCATAAGTGGGAACCACTTAGGACTTATATAAAATTTTCATAAGTTAAAAATAAGGATGATAGGATTTTTGAGGTTGTCTTTCATGAAATTTAGCTTATCCTATAAGGAAGAGACTAAACCACTCACATCTAGCATCTCACTTGTGATCCTTTGCCAATTCACTCTCTTAATAGGTGCCCACTCTCCTTGAATAACTCTAATACATTTCTCAATTGATGGATGGCATTATTAGGAATCATTTTTCCAAATCCTATAAGATTATCAATCTCCAAGATATATCTCTCACAGTCTAAGAGTGTCTTCTTAAAGGTGGAAATAGGTTGGCTTGAGGAGTGGCTAAGTTGACTAGGAGTAAGACATGGAGAATTATGGTTGTATTAATGGTAAGAATCATATATTAGATGGATATTATCATATGAAGATTGATAATAACCATATTGGGGCTGATACACTTCATGTTAGGGTTGGTTAAGAACTTGTTCATATTATTGGGATAAATAACAGCAATTGATTACCAAGCAACTTAATATGCAGAAATTTACTAGAATATACAAGTAACTAGAACTCAAAAATAACATAGCATATGAGAGACAATACACAACTTGTATTAAAACTCTTTTAGAAGGAAATACAACAAACAAGGCTGCCACAGTTCTTCTTCCTTACACACCTCTAGGGCTCCCACACCTCTAGGGCATAAATAGTAAATCTTCCCTCAAAGCTCTCTCCCTTAGGTCCCAACACCCAACTAAAACATAGAGTTGGTGTTCACCTCCAATGCTCCATGCACACCACAAGTGCTCCACACACTCCACAAGTACACAAATGTACTTCAAGTAGATCTCCCCTAAACTTGCAACAACCTGCACCTCAATAGACCTTACTTATGGAAGGATCTTCCTTGCCTTCCTCTTTGCTCTCTATGAATACACACTATACTCCAAGTAGATCCCACCTAATACTACTCCCTATTGTGTTGCTATCCTCTCTGATCTTGCACACCTACAAATCAATCTAGTTCTGCACACTTGTGAACCTTGACCTTGCACACACATACACCTGCAGATCAATGATCTTACTTACCATGTAGATCTCCTAAAGTAACCATGCTCACCTAATGACCAAGATCATACATACATGAAGAACCCTGTTGATTCTCCAATCCAACACCCACACTTGGTACTGTGGCACTAGGAGGAACACACCATGCTCACCTCACACACAGAAGGAACTTATATTATTACTCTCTTACTCTCTAGCACAACTATACAATACAACCAATGAGTCTCTTAAATAGATCTCATGCAAACAATAATTAGACACCTAATTACAATAATTAGATCCATAGCTCTTAGTCTAAAATTGGCTCTAAACATGCAAACACTTGGTTCATCAACTAACTACCTGTAACATACTCGTAGCTCAAACCACAAGTGACCGACGTCGGCCCCTGTCTACCTGGGGGGTGCCAATGCCAGCTGACTTCTGACTGACATTGGTTGCCTTCTGGTCTAATCCTACCAATGTCAATTGGCCTGGCCAATGTCAGCGTCTGTGATGCTCCACAACCCTTCTACAACCTCCTCCTCTATTTGCATCAGTGAAGCTTTTAGCTCCACAACCTAACAATCTCCCACTTGGAGATAAACAACTACATTGTACCTATACCTGTACTCCATCTAATCTATTTCTAAGCTTGTATCCCTCTTCAAGATGAATCTTGAAGACAACCCACCACACAACCTATGGTGCACCCCTTGTCATCCAAGTAACCTACTACATCCAAACCTATGAACCCATGTAGTGAAATCCTCACCCTGTGTAGCACGAATCCCTACTACTGGTCCCTCTCAAATCCCTGAGAACTCACTTCTTTGAATTGGCTCCTAACTCTTTGACAACACCCATTGCTTAGGCAAACTCAGGTCTATGCCAGACCTCATGTGATTTTAGACACTAAACTGTACAGCCCTTAGTGTGCTCTGGCTCTACATCCTACGTAATGAACCTCACCAACACCTAATTCACATCAGCTCCCACTGGAGACAAAATCAACTTGTGATCTCCATGTCTCCCATGCCAAAGAATTTTTCTGCTCCAAATTCTTTATAGCAAACCACTGAACTAATCTTACCCTTAGCTCAACAAAACCCTGTATGTACAAACTTGCTAGCAAACATACCATCCATATACAATAATAAAATGATGTCATGACTCATCATCCACCTGGTAAGACAAACCACAGTAGTTACCCTGACATTGACTAAAGCCATGCTCTGTCCTCCACCTGTCAAAACTTGTACCACTGTCCTGCAGCTCCTCAAGACCATATGACCTGGTCTTCCATCTCATGTGTTTGTTCACTCTATTCTTCAACTAAGGTATCTATTTGTCTCTGTGCTTTCATACCGGTTGGCAACCCTACCAAATCTCTGCTTGGTTCTGCATCATAATCCTACCATGCTCCCAATGTTTCTTGGATCCTTCCTGCTCTGCAGTTAGCAACTAGTATAAAGAAGAGGAATAATGAATTTGAGGCTTACTTACCACCTTCAGTCCTCCATATGGGCATTTGAGACTCCTTGACAACTTGCTGTCCACCCAAAATCTGTTACAGTGACTGACCTCAATCACCACACAATCTGCATCCAACTGATGTTGGTTCCATGTGCCTGTCCTGACTACCAACCCTACCGATGTCAGTGTCTCTTGTTACTGACATTAGTCATCTTGATTGACATCAGTCTTACCTACTACTAACATCAGTTCTCCTACCGATGTTGGTACATGTGTTCACCTGTGAGTGATGGCTTTTTACCTATGAGCTCCTTTGAATCAACACTCATGTCCAAACTACCCTGCTCAGAAGTATCCAGCCCCATCCACTGGTCTCTATCTGCCATCTCCTCCAAGAACACTAAGGCTTTCTAGTTCTTAAGCCTGTCAAATATATCAGTCTTCTACTTAAGAACATGCATCTCCTTCCTGCTCATGTGACCAAGCCTACAAATCCATGTCTCTGTAATAGAAGAAGAATCAGTAATATAAGCAAGTAGATAAAGAGTACATGCTTTCTTACCACCGGCTAATTCAAGTGCATCCACTGTGAGAGTTCTTGTGCATCTCTCATCACCCAACTCTCTTGAAGAAATTAGCCACATCTCTAAGCTTGGGACCTGCATGACCTCCTTCAACACCCATGTGTTGGTCGCCTACAATTTTAGCTTCACTTCCCCTTTGCCAATTCTTTGGCAAGGCTCACCAGCTCCTCTATTTAGGGCTGCATGGAAAGAGTCAATAAAATCTATAAAACAAGATTCAACTTTATCCAAGAAACCTCCCAGAGCATCCTATGCCACATCACCTACAACATCTGCTTCTTTAATTCCTTTATGCTGATCTTCCACAAACCAACAATTTTCTTTTACTTGCTCTTTCTTTCCATAGGACCATAAGTGACCATCTGCGCTTTTCAACTCCTCCATTCTTAGCTTACTTTGATCTGCCATTGCTCTACTCCCACTCAATCAAAAACCCCTAAGAGTGACTTGTAACCAAACACAAAACCTGCTCCCTACAACCTTAGCTCTGATACCACTTGTTGGGATAAATAACGAAAGCACACAATTGATTACCAAGCAACTTAATATACAAAAATTTACCAAAATACACAAGTAACTAGAATTCAAAAATAACACAGCATATGAGAGACAATACACAACTTGTATTAAAACTCTTTCAGAAGGAAATACAACAAAGAAGGCTGCCATAGTTCTTCTTCCTTACACACCTCTAGGGCTCCCACACCTCTAGGGCATAAATAGTAAATCTTCCCTCAAAGCTCTCTCCCTTAGGTCCCAACACCCAACTCAAACATAGAGTTGGTGTTCACCTCCAGTGCTCCACGCACACCATAAGTGCTCCATGCACTCCACAAGTACACAAATGTACTTCAAGTAGATCTCCCCTAAACCTACAACAACCTACACCTCAATAGACCTTACTTATGGAAGGATCTTCTTTGCCTTCCTCTTTGATCTCTATGAGTACACACTGTACTCCAAGTAGATCCCACCTGATACTGCTCCCTGTTGTGTTGCTGTCCTCTCTTATCTTGCACACTTGCAAATCAATCTGGTTCTGCACACCTGTGAACCTTGACCTTACACACACATACACCTGCAGATCAATGATCTTACTTACCATGTAGATCTCCTAAAGTAGCCATGCTCACTTGATGACCAAGATCATACATACATGAAGAACCCTATTGATTCTCCAATCCAGCACCCACATTTGGTACTGTGGCACTAGGAGGAACACACCATGCTCACCTCACACATAGAAGGAGCTTATATTATTGCTCTCTTACTCTCTAGCATAACTATACAATACAACCAATGAGTCTCTTAAATAGATCTCATGAAAAAAATAATTAGACACCTAATTACAATAATTAGATCTACAGCTCTTAGTCTAAAATTGGCTCTAAACATGCAAATACTTGGTTCATCAAATAACTACCTGTAACATACTCACAGGTGACCGACATCTGTCCCTGTCTGCCTGGGGGGTGTCGACACCTGCTGACTTCTGACCAACATCGGTTGCCTTCTGGTCTAATCCTACCAACATCGGTTGGCCTAACTAACACTGACATCTGTGACACTCTGAAACCCTTCTGCAACCTCCTCTCCTTTGTTTGCATCAATGAAGCTTTTAGCTCCATAACCTAACACATATTGATATGGAATGCCATAAGCTTGGAAGGTCTCACCAACTTTTGTGAAATTGTACTCAACACTAACGTCATCCATGAAAATTCATTAGGAAAAAATAACACAAAATAACATGTTATAATTAATCTTGAAAGGATCACCTAGTATAATTGACTAGTTGATATAGCTTCAGAGTCATAATTGATGATTTAATAAATGCCTCCAAAGGCTGATGTGTTAAAGGACAACACCAAAAATCCTCCAACTCTTGGAACAAGAGTCCCATTGAGCATGCCAAAAACTATTATCAATTATATTTGAAAAATTTTAGTAGATTAAAATATCTCCTTATCCAAGTGGCACTATGGAATCACCTCTAGGCTTGTGGGTAGCCTAAGGAATGATGTGAGTCTCTAGATAAGGATAGTTCCCTTAATGTACAACTTAGGATTTCAACTAGTACTAACTTGGGGCGGAAGGGGAAGGAGAGATATAAGTAAAATAAAAATATCCTAAGGGGGGTGATACACTAAATATATTGATGACTACCATATGCATATTACACTTGAAATCAAAGGACAAACTAAACATACCCTCTCTAATCTATGTCTCCTTGCATCAATGAAACATTTTGGGGTCATGGATGAATGTGAAAAGAGAGGAGGACTAGACAATAGTCATTTAATAGAACCAATGAAGATAATAACTCATTTAAACTTTTAAATTTATTCGAACACATCACATGCCCTACAAGAAGAAGCCACAAACAGGTGAGAGAATGTGACAACTTGATAAGGAATCCATAATCTTCACTAAAAAAATTAACATTAAAGTAAAGAACACTATAAAAAATCATGGAAGAGTTAAAAATTAGTCATTTTATTTATCAAAAGGTATAAAAATTAGTAGGGATTCACCATACTTATGTGGAGCATCCTTACAATGGCCAAAATGGCTAGTTCTTATAAAACTTGAGAGAGGGAGAAGAAGAAAAAAGTCCAAGGATAATAAGGACACTTGTCAAGATGATACAAGGAGTTAGTTATTAATTTTTAGATAGTATGAGATGAACAATGTAATGTCAAGATCTACAAGTGTCAATTCAAGTCACAAAATTCATGAGAAGTGGCAAGAAAACTCCTCAACTAGCTCAAAAAAATTGCCTTCATGATTGGATCTGTTTGAACATATTATAAATAATGAGTATTAAAAATGAATAGAATGTAAAGGGAGGATATTATATATTCCTGTTCATGCATTGGTTGCATGCCTGGTCCTCTGGAAACCTTTAAAAGTGAGTCATCATCATCTCCTATCCAAAAAATTGCTCTTCCATGCACCCTTCACACTTGGATTCCAAAAAGAGTTAATTTACTCATGAAAATAATTAATAGGAAGTTTATGACATATTTTAAAACCCTCTATGGATTTATAAGCATCAGGGACACCTTAAAAAACTACCCACTTGAAGTTTTCACACTTCTCCCTAGCTTGTCCAATAGGCTAGTTTTGATTGGTTAAAAGGAGATCTATTATTAAAACACTTAGGAGTTTTTATAAATAATTAAAAAACTATGTGGATTTATCAAAATTATATATATTCCCCCAAATTTTGGTATCATGTTCAAACTCCTCTTATATCTTCTATAACATAAAAAATAGTGAAAAAACCCTATTTTTCACCCCATCTATATAGGTACATACATATAATTGGCATGGGTAGTATAATTACTAAGTCCTTAACAACATAAAATCCTTTTTATTGAAAAATATTCCAATTGGATAGCTATACAACTCCATGTCTTCAAACTAGTTCCTCTAAGGGTTTTGTAAGGGTTTTATAGTAGTCTTACCTCTTAATCTTTATTTATAAAGACCTGACATCCAAATTTAAAAAAAATTACATAAATGTGTAATTAAAGACTCCTAATAACATCATTTAACTTATTTTTCACCCATTAAATGCCTCATGAAAGGTGTGAGCATTCTAAATTATCATATTGAGCTTGTTTCCTTCATTTCAGTAGGCTTAATGGGTTTCTAAGCCAAAAATGGCTTCTTCAAGGTTTACTTCTATTTACCAATGGTGAAAAAACATATAATATTATCCCATAAACATTTTCAAATATTTTAATGTGCTTACTTCATGAAAAAGTGTGATGGACTTTCCATTTGGGTATTAGGCTTATACCTTGTCTACTAGGCCTGACTACAACATCTGGTGTTCTAGGCACTCAATTTAGTTATTTTACATTATAAAAGATAAAAAAGACATTTAAAATAATCCCATAGACATGATCCAACATATTTGGAATCTCATATCATGTTAGCAATGGTTTTGACCATTCATTGGGAATTAGGCTTCACCATGCCTAATAAGCATGTTTGTAGGTTTAGGCCCAAAATTAACTTTTTGATGTCTTAAATAACCTAAAATAGGTCATAAACGTCTATAGTAACCTCATTAATATGTTTCAATCCACTATAAATTTCATTCCATACTAGAAATGAATGTCGCTCTCCATTTGGCTTTTAGGCTTATACCCTGCTTGGCATACCTGATTGTAACCTTGGCGTGTTAGATTTTCAAGTTAGGTTACACCAAATCATGATTGGTTTCCCATTTTTATTCAAAATTATCCAACCTTAACACAAGTTTCTCCAATATTTTGGCTTCAACTTTTATCATTTTCTCTCAAATATGTCAGGGTTTGTGTATGAGGGGAGTGTCTTCTATCTAAGATAAAATAAAGGGAACTACCTTAGTTTCCCAAACAATTATGAATATTTTATAGGATTTTCCAATCCATTTATATTTCCCATACAAAATTTTATCCCTTGATCTTAATTATATACCTCTCAACTTCATCAAAGGCTTAAGACAATCTTGTGTAGAATGGATTATGTAGGATTTTAAGATGTGAGATGAGTTTTGATTCTTAGAGATTTTCCCCTTGATTTATATACATAATGGATATATAATAAGGTTTATTTAATTTTATCAATTAAATTAATAATATTATTTAACCCTCATATCTATACTTTCACCTTGAAACCTTACCTTTCATTGAACCTCTCAAGACTATACCCTATTGCATTGATACACATGTTTGCCCCTAATTGGAGGTTATGTTCACTATTTTTTTGTGATTTTAAAGACCCTGGGTAATTTCCCCTTCTTATTTAGGATCACTTTATTTTTATTTATAACATATTTTTTTTCTTTTGTACTCCCACATAAATAGTCTTCAAGTCTGGTCATTGTATGTCATGACTGTGTTTTGTTTTAAGGACCCTTATTTAGGTGAAAATGCATGATTAGGATTAAAAATAAATGCTTATAACTATTTCCATAGTTTATTAGGTTAATTTTGTGTTTAATTTGAACATTTTTCTCAACTCATACATTTAAAACACCTAAAATCATCCTTTTATTCTCACTGTCTGTTGACTGGGACAACAGAATCAACTATGTTTTTCTTTAAAGGGGTGGATTGAGATTATGAGGACCTCCATTTGAGAATTTGGATGTAGTTCATGATTTTTTATAACCTATTTTTATTATTCATGCTTAGCAATGTTCAAACCATGCTTTAAGTCTTATGAAAGGAACATATGTTGTAACCTTACCGTTGGCTAGTTGTAGATGCACATTTAGGTATTTTGTATGGACTAGTAGGTGTGTAGAGGTGTTGAAATTCGCCTATCACCACCAATTTATTATCCTTATACTCACTTAATATCCTTTCAACCATTTGGAATTTTAAAAAAAAATTAAAGGCCATTGTCTATACTATGAATGAAAATCTCCTTTTAGACTCAAACCTATAGACATTATTGTAGGATTTTAGTGCATTTATAGGCCACTTTGGGCTCCTCAAGAACTATCTTTAAATCACCCTTTACCCCTCATAATTTTCATATATCCTAGATATACTAGAGGCAAAATTATTAAACTCATTTTATGGTTTGGAACACCTTACAGAAATGTTTTATAAGGTCCACAAAAATCCCTTAGGCCTTTATTTTGCCCATTTAGGGAAAATAAGCCTGAACTCAACCATTTCATGCTTGAGGTTGATCCTCAACTTGTTCTTGATTCCTATTCCTTAATATGAGATATACCATGGAATTTTTTCATGTTAACACCTTAAATACTATGTCAAAACATATTTCAAGATTTCAAAATGGACTCTAAACTCTCTATTCAGACCACCTATAGGTGGTGATCCTCAGGTGTGCAGGCAACAAGGTATAATCTAGGTAGTGAGCATTAATTTATACTCTTATGAGTTTTATATCTATCTAAAAACCTCAATTTAATCCTTCATGTTTCAAATTATTGAAATCATCACCAATCCATTTACCTTATGATGACATCATCAAGGGCTTGTAAATGTTATTTGACTATATATATGGATAGTGAGCATGAAATGGAACAATAAGGTTATATGAATGGCCTCAAAATAGTTCAAACCTATTTTCAAAAATATTTAATTTATATTTTTTATCAAGGATATCTTGGGACAATATCTATAGCACTAGTCTAATATGAAAAATTCTTGCATACACTTGGAAAAAAGTAGGTAGGGGTCTCTAGAATGACTAGTTGGTGTGGTGAATGGGCCACAACTATAAGAATCAAGTATAATTGGATGAAAGGTGAAAATTTAAGTCAAGGATAATTTTAAAACATTTATATTAATCCAACATAACCCTTTTAATCCATTGACAAAGCACCAAACTCCTAAAAATGGTGAAAACTACCCATAACTCAAAAAATTATATCTTATTACAAATTGAGATGATTATCATATCAAAACCTCATGACAAATGAAACAAAGTATGGGGAGAATTTGATAATGAAGTAAAAATTCTCTTAAATTAATCTTAGTATCTAAATTGTATGGACTTTCCCAAATAAGACCAAATCTTAAAGGGTACCAGATTAATAAATAGATTTGAATAGTCTACTTCAAATGGATGATTCATAATATATATATATATATATATATATATATATATATATATATATATATATTATTAAAATATTGATATGAAAATTAAGTACTATAATATAACAAAACCTCACAAAATCATTCTTCCTGCTAGACGTACCAAGGAAAAACTTAGAAGTCATTTTTGCATGTCTAGGAAAGCCAAAATAGAGCATAATGGTTTTTAGAAATAAATGAAACTTATATATCAATTCAATCATGGATATTAGTTTGGGGGAGATGAAGAGTTATATTTAAACCTTTTCCAAGTGGCACACTTCCCAAAGAGGTCATACAAGTGTTATTTTTTTCCTTTTTTGCCAAGAAAACTACCTTTTCTCTAAACAACCTACTCTAATTTTAGTAGTGTTAGTTATTTAAGACTTATAATGACACATGTGGCATGAAATCATGATTTTAAACTTGAAAATTTCCCAATAAACCTATATAAAGTATTAAATGCAATATTTTGACCCTTAAAATGACCCAAAATGACATGAGAGACTAATGAAATAAGTGACCAACGATAATATAGCATTTAATGACATCCAATGACCTATGAAACACCTCATGACATGATATTACACCCCATATATACCAAAAAAGTCATGTTTTTACCTATAGGTACCCCAATTTGACTAAAGAGTCAAATTTGGTCAATAATTACCAATCCAACTAGATCCCAAAAACATTACCTAATCTATTTCTCCTCCCTTGAGTATTCCTTTACTCTTTTCCTCTTTCATTCCTCCTTTTCTTGTCTTAATATCCTTTTGTAATGTCAGTTATACTGGGTTCACTAGGTCGACCCAGTATAGTTTAAGGGTATTCTTTACTTTCTTAGCTTGTTATCCCTTCGACCGACCCAACATAGATTTGGTAAATTATCCCCAAAAACACATGGGTTCAACTAGTTTGACCCTGTATAGCCAATGTTACCAAAAGGGTTTAAGGTAAGATCTGATTATATATACAAGATCATTTTGGTCATTATTCATATGTGTAATCAAGATTTATTATTCACTTGTGCTTATTCACAATTTAATATTTCACCATTCTACTTGAGAAGACTTATCTTAGGTTTCTTATTTGGAGAATATATTCTTTTTGATAAGTCTTGGATATTTGGCCTTTCTTAGTGATCCTTAAAAACCAAAACAACCTCTTACAAAGCCCTTTTGGCCAAGGGAGAGATTGAGTCTTGATGGGTTCACATTTAGGTAATTATATTATAACTTTTTTCTCCTCTCTTTTATTAGATATAAGTAGCATAAGTGTTGGCTTGAATAATACTATCTTTCATATTTTATGTATTAGGGTGTTACTCATACTTACCTTAAATAAAGTTTCTTGTACATGTTTTTTATTACTTCTAACCCCCACTTTTTGCCACAAGATTTTGTGTGCACTAGATTAGATTTTGATTTATTTATATTAGTATAAGTGAAAATTTTAAACCTTAGGACTCCATTAGGGTTGTTGTGTGATTCTGTTAAATTGTAGGCTTTGGAACCCTCCCTATCATGATGTGTTATGATAAGTGATATAATTGATCCCCTAATCAGGTCTAGTGGATCCCCATATTGGTCATGCTCCTACTTAATAAGTGTATCCCCAATCAAAAGTGTAAGTATGATTTATCTTATCCGATATAAAATTTTAATTCATAGATATTGTGAATTTTTGATTGCATACACAATTGACCTAGTATAAAAAACTATCAAAAGGGGCTTAAGGTGAGGAAAAGAGGGATAGAAAATTGGAAAATATTGGAGGATTATGTAAAATAAGAGTAATATATTATGGTAATGTCTTAGGATCTATTTGGATTGGTAATAAGTGGAAATAAGGGACAATAATCTTGTGAAGTATCAATGGTCTTCCCACCCCTTTCTCGATGCAAAATTTAAGGCATACACTCAAAGAGATTGAGACTCAATGGGTTAATACAAGACGTAAAGCATTAGTATTTGATAAAATTTGAAACTATTATGTATATACAAAATCTAAAAAATATAATTAAAAAAATATAAATAGACCCCTCAAACTTGATGAAAATTATAGTGTTTATCTTCTTGATCAACACTATCTAACACATAATGGATATTATTTTTTTAATAAATGAACTTTTAGGTCAATGGTTTATCCTTTTTTAATTTTATGGGTTGATCTAATGAAACATATATTAAAAAAATGTTTGATATTTCCCTGTTCACTAAACCATGATGTGTTATTTGTACTAGTCTAATAAATATCCACTTCCTAGACAAACCTATCACTGAATATTTGACACTTAATCACTCACCTAATGTGTAGAGAGAGAGATAATATTTAATCTTTTTAGGTTATTAATGGATAACTCATTACAAATGTGTCCATTAAATCAAGATCAAACATTACACATCTATTAACTAAATACATTTATACTCTAACTAGAAGGTAAAAAACTACATTCACACATCATCACTCAATAGTGTGATATACTTCACACATAATTTTTATATCCATTCATAATAGATTGTTTAATATATCAAAATGCATAAGTTATAACTATAATTTTGATATCTGACATTGATAGCTTCATACAAGAATATAATACCTTATTAAGTTATCCCTTGCAAATTAAAAATAAATTTTAATAGATAAACTAGACCTTTCTCTCAATACCAACTTATTTTCCTAAAATACAATTTTCATACCATCTTATTCCCATGATAAAAAAATTCACTCCTATCTTTGTAGTCCCTCACTTTCTACCAAGTTTGCTTTTGAGACCTATTGAGCTATAACCATTTTTGTAATGGGAATCTTCCATGTACTATGAATGCATGAGACTCTTGTATTTATCTACTTGAATTTGGTTCTTTTTTATTATATTAAGCCTACATTGGAAAATAAAATAAAATTTATTCACAAAATACTCATGTGTAGTTATACTTGCATACAACTTCCTTGCTTAGATATGTGTGTGGATGAACTTGCTTATCAAGGCTTATTCCACTGATTACACTTTCCTCAATGACACTTGTGTGTAATTTTCCTTACCTAAAATTTAAGGTCAACATATTTTCATATTAACTATATTTTCCATCCTTGTACAAGTCAATGTTTTTCACATGAATTTTAAAAAATTTGAGACTGTGTTGCAAAATTTCTTCCTCAAAATAATCCAAGTAATAAATCTAGTCATGAGTTATGCCATTTTGACTAAAATCTCACCAAGTAAAGCCTCAACTATTCTAAGGTATTTGTCACTTTCATTTCCATTTTGTTTCATTCATTGTAATTATACTAAGTGTTCACCATGCCCCTTCCATTCAACATCTTCTTCATTACTTTATTTAATTTGTAGTTTATCTAATATTTTGGCCAATTATTTTTGTTGTGTTTCAATTTCATCATTTATTTCCTCAAAATCATTTATTATACTTTGTATTTTGGTATTTTATTATATTCCATACACCTTGGCCTAGTTCTCTTCTTATTGGCTCTCCTCTTTCCTTATTATTTTGATGATCACCTATGCTTTATGCATAAAATTATTAAATACTAGCTCCACCCTATTTTCCATATACTAAAAAGTATTTATTAAAATTAAAAAGGCCTCAATTTTATTCTCCAAATCTATCACTCTCTTTGTGAGCTCTTTCTCATTAGTCTTCTCTCTAATATATTTTTATTCCACAATTTCCCTATACAATATCTTTCTGATTTAAATATCCAATTATTAAATGGGATCTATATCATTTTTTAAGGTGTCCAAAATTAGCATTGGTTTCTAATTTTTAATTTTTATACACAAATTTTATATCTTATCCTCCAACAACATTATATGATTCTTAACTAGTTAAATCTTTTTATTTTTAGTCTCTAGTTAATGCTTGTCAAATTTCACATCCAAAATTTTCATTATTTTCTTATGTCTAACCTCCATTATGAGGCATATTAATATAAACCTTATTTTATCATTAGTTAACTACTATGGGTCAATTCTTACACTACTTTCCTCTACCTCTTTTAGTGATGGTTAATTTTAGTTAATCCACTTATATGGTACCTCAAAGATTGCATGTTAACCATGGGCTTTAAACATCCCTGAAAGGTGCCTCAAGATTGTTTTCAAATCATTATTTTCTTAGTGTATATCCAACTAATATGTATTTTATTAATCTTTTACTTTACCATTTTTTTCATATTTTTCTTCATTAGATTCCTCTTCCTCCTTCATTCTCTATTTAAAGTAATCATCTTTATCCAACCCTTAAATTTTATGAAATCTTATGATAATTGGTGAGATTTTATGTTCAGTCACCTCCTTATCAATTCTCTCATCTTTTTGGTCATTTTTTATTCACCTTATCCCTCTTCTTCATTGGCTCATGTCATGTGCATATGTTCTTTACTTGTTCTCTCATCTCCCATTTCTTCATGATAATATTCTTTATTATGGGCATCTTCTTCTCTTGATTTTTATTTTTCACCTTGAGCCTCATCATATTTATTTATTTCTTATGGATCCTCATTAATCAGCTTATACACTTCATTATTTAACTAGTAAACTAATTATGTGATCTGATGAGTTATGTGAAGCATTATAATCTATTGTTCCCTTAGTCCCTACCACCATTTTTCTTGGACTTATTTTTCTCAATATATTTAACTTATGTATGGATATATTAAACACGTTGTTCTATCTTTGTGGGAGTTATATGGAGTGGCGAGTTTTTTCAATAAATCATATCTTATTTCTTCCTCATCTTCAGCTTCCCTATTAATTAATATTGGTGTGACCCTTAGTGTACATATTTTTATGTCATGATAGAGTTTAATATTACCTTTAGTCTATATTTTTTTGGTAGCTTCTATCTATCTATAAACTTATGTATTTCCTTATTCTTTTTACTCTTGGGATTTAACATTTCACCAACCCCAACCTTGTACTTACATATTTATTAAAATGTGATATTATTCTCTCATAGGGTAGTGCCATTCTTTCACTCTTCTTTCTCATTTTGGTATGTAGGGGATCCCCAAAGTATTTTAGATCCTCTTCCTCTTTTTGGGTAGCTCATTTTTATTTTTGATTGAAGAAGGCTTTGGTTTCTTCTTTGTCCTCTTTTTTAAAACTTACATTTTCACGTGCCCTAATATCTAGGGACTTATATGAAGTTATTCATATTTTCATCTTCATTTCATGTCTTTTATAAAATTTTAATTAATAGACAAACATACATTCAACACTCATAATAGTTTCAATCAGTGAAATTCATACAAAAACCTTATCATATTTTGAATCTCCATCATCCCAAGATATCTCTTTCTTGGTTTAATTTAATTTAAATATCATTAAAATATCATCTTAGTCAATTTACATAGCCTCAAACTTTTCATACAAGATTTGTTACATCATGTTTGAGCCCTTGTATACATACTTATCAATGAATCCATATGGTAATTTGAGCTACCTATTTATTTATCCAGATTTTTCATCTTTACTTTCACCAATGTGTGACTAATAATCATGCCAAACTAATAACTCCTTTTTAAGCATCAGTCATAGCCTTGGAAATTCTCCATTCATTTTCTATTAGAGTGTTCAACATATCATACCATTGATCCATATTATCAAAAATGCATCATGTATATGAATTAATAATATATTGAATAAGGTAGATCATACCTACACTTTTGATTGGGATACGCTTGTTAAGAGAGATCATGACTAATATGGGGATCCACTACACCCAATTAGGGGATCACTTGTATCACTTGTCATAACATATCATGATAGGAAGGGTTCCAAAGCTTACAATATAACACAATTTCATAGTAAACCAAATGATTCCTAAGGTTTAAAAACATTCACTTATACTAATAGTAAGAAAGTAAAATCTAATCTAGTTCACACCAAATCTTTTGGCACAAAGTTGGGGGGTTAGAAGTAATAAAATAAAAACCTAAACTAAACATGTATTAGAAGACTTGTACTCATGTCAATGTATATGGAATCCTAATACATGGAGAGAAAAATACAAATGCATTATCTATTTATTCTTACAAAGGAGAAATAAAGTTAGGTATAATTACCATTGAAGATGAACCCACCGAGCCTCAATCTCTCCCTTGGCCAAAGTGATTCATAAGAAATTGTTGTGGTATGTAAGGATAACCAATATAAATCAGCTCTAGGCTACACAACCCATCTAATCATCCAAAAGACTAATCCACAAGACAAGATCCATATCTCCAAAGATAGTATGGAACCTTAGGATGTATTCCTCAATTAGAATGGGAAATAAGTAGATGTTCTCTTGCACTTCTTTGATAATAATTATTCTCTTATGAAAGGGTGGGAAATGAAATTATATAAATAGGTGGATCTTACCCTAAATCCTCCTAAGAACATAGGCTATAAAGGGTTGACCCAATGTGTTTTTAGGGACAAATCACTAGGTCTGAGCTAGGTCAACTGAAAGACTAACAAGCCAAGAAAGTGAAAAATACCCCTAAACTATAATGGGTCAACCTAGTCAACTCATTATAGCTAATTGTCCAAAAGGGTGTTAAGTATAGAAAAATAGGATGGAAAGAGGAAAAAGATTAGACGTATGAC
This sequence comes from Torreya grandis, assembly GCA_037957365.1. Classification (NCBI taxonomy): domain Eukaryota; kingdom Viridiplantae; phylum Streptophyta; class Pinopsida; order Cupressales; family Taxaceae; genus Torreya; species Torreya grandis. The sequence goes on from JARHVA010003528.1 coordinate 1,017,604, forward strand.
TGAGAAGAATAAGCTTGGGGTAAATGGTTTTAGGAGACGTGTGTAGATGGAAATTGGTAAAAGGAATAATAATTTTATAAAGCACTAATGGTATACCCACCCATTTCTAGATGCACCCCTTAAGGCATGCACTCAAAGAGATTAAGACTTGACAAGTTCCTGTAAGATACAAAGTATAGACACCAAAAAATTTCACACCATGATTTTGAATGTTAAAATTCCCATAGACCACCTTAAGACCCCCTTGAGACCAATCTAACCCTTTGACCCTTAACCAAACCTAACCCATGGTCAGTTTGCCCAATTGACTTAACCTAGATTTTACCCACTTTGACCCTTCACCCTTGACTATTGACAATCACCTTAACCATCGACAGTTAGGATGCACCTCTACAACCACCAACATACACACCACACACCTTCCTTTTCTAAAAATAACTTGTCTTAATCTATGTATGAGCCATTACATGCATGAGTTAAAATTAGAAGGCCTAGTTAACATCTTGTTGCAACTCTCTTTCCTTGCTTATAAGAATAAAGAAGCAAGGAGGTGAAATCCATCTATTATTGTTATCAAGAGATTGTGTATCCAAAGTTCTTTTGTTTTTCAATTCAATTGTCATCAACAATCCAACAATCTAGCTATCACGTTAGAGATCCAACTTACCATAACCACTCTACCAAAGTGATATGTACCATTACTCTACCAAAATAATGTGAGGCTCCACCAATGAGTTGACCACCTCAATCAACCACCTAATCAACCTTCTTCAAGATAAGTATTTATTTTCTAGTATTCAATTACTTTATTTTCCTTTCAGATTTAGCCCAACACCAACCCGTCTCTTAGAATACAACCTTATCATCCCATCAATCAAACATTTACTAACCCAAACCTACACATAGTAACCATTGATAGTTATCTCAACTACCAACAATCTGCCTAATCACTAATGATCACCCTAACCACCAATGGTCAACTTAACTATTGATGGTCACATCAACCATCGATGATCACTATAGAAGGAAACTATAGCAAGCTATTTCCACCTACCTACCCTAAGCTAAATCTAATTTTTTGTGTCCCTATCTGTTCACAGAAATCTACCTAGTTTTCTGAAATAGACTTGAGCCATTTAATACTATTATTGACTTGATTATTACTATATTATTATTTACTAGTCTATTTATTTAGCAAGCATTTCCTATGTTCAATTTTAGTACCCTTTGATTATTTATGTAAGTACTTTCTATTCTTTTTATAAACTTAATTATTTTAAACACGTGGAATGACAACCCTTGAAGAAGCTCTTATTCTTTGGATCTAACCAATGCTAGGCAATCCACTCAACTATCTATCTAACCAACCATTTGATTTAGTGGTCTTATTTATAGGTCATCCTCCCAAGCTAAGGAGTTCTTCATAATCATCTGATTCAATGCATGCACAATCAAATATTTTTTTCAACCATACCCATGTTTATTTTCTTTTTCTTTTTCCTTTTTGAAATATAAGCTAAAATTCATTAAAACATTTTGGCACTCTTGGTGGGACCTTGATTCTTTACTTTAGGTTTATTTTCTTAACATTTGTATGCTCTTCTCCCTACCTATGCTCATTAATGAAATTGAAATCTCTTTTGGGTTTGAAATCAAGATCATGCATTGATTACTTACAAGTTTAGCTCACATAGTTTAACTTAAAGCAAAATAATCCTATCATAGAGTTAATTTTGTTACACACACTAAACTAAACCACTTTCATCAATTAAACATCAAACAAACTTGAGACAATTCTTGACTAATATTTCATCACCTATTAATCACCTTACCCTTTCTCGATGATCCTACTTGGAGGTCATTACCAAGGAGATAACCAACTCAACTCTCTGGTTGATTATAAACTCTATAAATTAGTATATATTGGTTAAGCATCTGACACCCTTATCTCTATGGTGTGTGAAGTGAGGGGGTAGGCCCCAATACTAAGCCACATATTGATTCCCATTATATATCTTTTTTAATCACCCAAACTACCTAAAACCAACCATAGATTTCTTTTATAGTACCTAATTTTCAAGCCAACTTCTATCACACATTATCATAACTTAAGGCATAAGCCAAAAGTGAGATTAAAATTAACTAGAAGATTTTAATGTACTTTAGTGTGTGTTGGATTTTCTTGATCATTTTCTTGCTTTATCTTTGTTTGAGTTGTAATATTCTTTTTATTTTATTCTGGTCCTAATTGCATGGTTCATACTTATCAACAAAAAATAGACTTAGCAAGTCAAGACCCATCTACAGATTATCTAGTCTCCTCTACCTCTTCATCTATGGAGTATATCTTAGATGTTGAGAGTTATCATCATTCTAACACTTCTAGTGTACCTTGGATAGTCTCCCAAAGTGACTCAAACTTTTTTACCTTTTTGGATAATAACCTACTAGCTTTACAAAATTATCCTAGCACAGTAGCTCACCATACACCTATTTTGGCACCACCTACCGATCCACCCTATGGCATGTAATTAATATTTTTAAGTAGCTCTTCAATTGCCACTATCACCACCCAACCATTAACTACTTAGGCATCTACCTTAGCTAGAAACCTGTCTAAAATAACCATGCAAAATCAACTAGCTCAACCTTCTAACACCCAAACACCTCTTAGCCTAACTAACTATTTTTCTAGCATAGATACCACCCAACCTTTACCTACTCATACCCCAATTACTATTGGGGTACCTACTACCACCACCACTAACATTCTTTTGGCTACCCTTGCTCCACTTCAAAGTGTAGTAAAACTAATACCTTATACTTTATCACTTGTCACTACTAGGGTTACCACTTATCTTTTACCTTTGACCCAACCATACATGCCTATTTAGTAGTACATACCCTCTACCCAACCACCACTGACCACATATTCATATGTGGCTTCGACCCAACCATCTATGGCCACTTAAACATATGTGGGAACTTCTCAACCTATGGTAAATTATTAATATATCACTAAATCCCAACCACAGTATGCACTGTACAACCCTTTAGGTGCACCACCTCAAATATACCTAACAAAGGTGCTCATGGAGAAGATGACAACTCTAGAGTCATCCATCTCTAGGGCTCACAATATCCTATCCTATGACCAAATTTGTAATGAGACCATTCAACCATCCATGCCTATCAATCCATATCCTCCTCAATGAGAACTTCACAAATTCTCTAAATTTTAGAGTAAGGAGGATCCCCAATAGCACCTTAAGGAATTTAGGCATTCATGTTATTTGATTTTCTATGATGATACCCTCCTTCTCCATACTTTTCTTATGTCTTTGTTAGGATTAGTATTGGATTGGTATAATACCTTAAACAATCATTCCATCTTCTCCTTCACCCAATTGGTTCAAACATTCTTGGATCACTTTCTAATAAATATCTCCACAAAGGTTTCTATCACTAACCTCTACTCTATCCAATAGTTTGATGATGAATCTATTATCAACTTGGTATCTCAGTGGAGGAGCCTAATCAACTAATTATACTTTTCCTTACCCCAACCCAAATTGATCAAATTCTTTGCTTAGGCATGTGCCAAGCACATATCTTCCATACTACATGTCCAAAGATTCCGAATCTTTGATAAATATTTTACCATGGTACATAAATTAGAGAATAGATCCATTGATGAAGGAAAGCTAAAACTGAAAAACAATAACTCTACATACAAAACCAATGAGGCTTCCTCCTCTGAATTAAATAACCAAATCAATACCATGACCAAAAACAAGGGAACTTTGAACATAATTTTCCTTAAATCTATTTCTCCATCCTCCACCAACCAACCAAATCCCTTTGGTTCTTTAAATAAAAATAGGAGGAACCAAAATTGGAACACCCAAAAGCAATTTAATCCACTTGGAGAATCCTATGCTTCAATCCTAGAAAATCTATTGAAATCCAATATCATACATCTTCCTCCTATCAAACCACCTCAACAATTTGATTCCTCTCATTCTACACCTAGTTAGTACAACAATAATGATTTATGTGCCTTCCAGCGAGTAATAGAGCATAATTTTAATAGGTACAACACCTTCAAGAGCATTGTTTAATCTCTCATTAATAAGGGTGAGCTTATATTGGATAACCCAAATGAACCTCAAAACCATAAAACTGACATCTTTAGGTAGCCTTTCCCCAATGATGTGCCTACTAAGAGTGAAAACAACATAGTTAAGTGCTCTTACTATGCCCACACTGTTAATATGGTTCTTGGCACACTTATTACTAAAAACTTATTGACCAACCTATATGTTCCTCACCCTCTCCACTTTTTAAGGTATTAGAGTTACCTTCTCCACTTTTGGAGACCCAAACGAAGGAAGCACCCCTCTCTCCTCCTCCACTTATTGAGTTATTGGGGCCATCAACCACTCCCTTGATTGATATTATGGCACAAGCACCCATTTTACCTTCTCCCTTAACCATCAAGTAAATCACTACCCCTTCATAGATCATCCTCAAAGAGGAAGCCCCCATGTCTTCACCTCTCATAGAGGAGTTACCCATCTAAATATTACATCCTTTGATTGAGTAAAAGGATGAGGTTACCATCCCTCTATCTCAACCTATGGGCTTATCTTTCAGGTCCACTACCCAAGGAATAAAACCAACCTAAAAGTTGTTCTCTAAGTTAGTGAAAAAATTGGAATTTGTAACTAACCTTGACATGGATCGAGCCACCTGATGGTAAAAATTAGGGCTACCTTATACCCTACCATTGGCAAACCCACCTACCCCTTTCATTGCCTACACTCCTACCTTACCAACCAAACTAATGAAAAATTCTACCAACCCAACAATTCTTAAGCCACCTAAAGCACATAAACCCCACACAACCAAAAATCCTTCTCCAACCAAACCAACCAAGCTAACCAATAACCTTTGTACCCTACCCAAATAGAGTCTTAATCACCCATCTGTAAAGGTGGATCTTATCTCACCAAATCCAACAACTAAGTGTCAACCCAAATCAACTAAGGGAATAAAGATACCAAAATGCCAAAGAGACAAACTCCTACCCCCCTCCACTTTTCCCTCTCTCTTTGGTCCTCATCCATCCACTCTAATTATAAATTTTGTTGTGCCAACCAAGACACAACCACCATTGCTGGTTACACTAGCACACTTACTTTTTGACACACCTATTTTCACTAAACCATAAATAACCAAAATACCTATCCTAAAACATCATACCTTCACTTTCTTAACCTCTACCTTACCAAAACAAAAACCACCAACCAAATACACCACCTTACCTAAACCATCTATCATCAAACCCACTCCTAAAAGGACTTTCACCTTATCAACCAAGACTAAAACCCCTAAACCCTCTCTACCTTTAACATAATCCTAATCTACCATCTTACAAAGATTATTACAAGATTCTTGCTTGACTTTACCTCCTATAAGGCCATTTGACCCTATTAATTCAAAACATGTATAGTATAATGACCACTATATGTAATCCTATCATAAGACACCAGGGCATGACATAGAGAATTGCAAAGCTATACAAACCATTATACACTATATCTATGATGAGGATGATCTATTAACAGATGAACCTCCCATAATCTTGATACTAATTCTATCGATAAAAACACCCTCTACCCAACTTAATCCTCTGCTCTTACCTCAGAGTGATAAAGAGGCCAACTAATCTCCTACCCAAATTCCTCCATCCATCCATACCATCCATGTGGTTATAAGAGCATAGTAGAGAGATAATGGAAAGACCAAAGTATCTATACCATGGACATACCCATCTTTTACCTCCCAACCAAGCCTACCCAAACATATTCACCTTCACCCAAACCCAAGGTGTCTATCTTAGGTACCTCCCAATCTAACTCCTCTAAGTCCATTAGGAGAGTGATGCTTAAACAACTCTACTAGACCCTAGTGAAGATGAGATTATATGAGTTGATTACCACTTCACCTTATCATCACCAAGTAATGATTGAGGCATTGCAAGTGGTAGAGGTCTAAATTGAAGACCCTCGACCTCTAGAAGCCTTTGTTGGTGCACTCCAAATTTATAACCTTGTCACCTTCAAGGATTTAAAGATACATTCTATCCACCCTAATGAGCTAGATACCCCTCTCTTTATTACTACTTATATCAACCAAACCCAAATCAAATGGGTCATGATCAATGGGGGAGCTAGTATTAATATCATCTCCTCCCATGCCTATAGCCAACTCAACCTTACAAAAAATGTCATGTTTGAAACCTTATCCATCCTCTAATATTTTAATGATACCATAACCACTACCTTAGGAATGGTTATCCTTCATATCTATGTAGGATTGTACATGCTCCCTAAACTCTTATATATAGAGGAAGGTGAGTTCTAATACAATATATTTCTAGGACAAACTTGGATCCACTCTATGGGTTTCATTCCCTCAACCCTTAACTATTGAATTAAGTTTGAGAATGAAGGCTCAGTTATCACCATAAAAGATATTCCAAGTCCCTTCTCTACATGAAACATGACCTACCAACCTAATTACATCCTCTTACACACATTTAGCACATGCTCCTTAACCAAAGACAAGGCCTCCACCATGAAAGAGGAATTCACTCCTCTTACCAATGAGTGATCAACTAGATCATCTATCCCCTCTGATTATATCCCAACCTTAGACCTTTTAGAATCAACATTCCACCACCTTTTTCTAGGGAACATTTCCTTTTATTCTTTGACACCTTCCTTGCTCCTTATGAGTATGGGAAACTTACTAACCAACTGGGATATGATCCCAATGTCAAAACCATTTTTCATTTTGTACCTCCCCATTTTTAAACCCATTTCATTTATGGGGGAATCAAAAAACCCATTAGCACTTCCACCACATCTATTTCACCTCAACCATTTACCATTAGTTTATCCTACCTAGATAAATTGAGCTTTTCCAAGACATACCTCTATAGGTGTGCTTGGAAAGGATTTGGCCTTGGATGATATGAACATGGCCCACATAATTTGGTCTCTATTGACACCAAAAATCCTCATACAAAACATGGCCTTAGTTTTATCCTACCCAACAAGAAGCAATCCAAACCACCTACCATCACCATTACTGAGGAAGACATCCCTTCCTTACCAACCTCCCCTCCACCTATGTGTGGGGATGATGAAATCATCACACCTAACTTGTTTTTTCATAAACATGATCAACCTCAAACCCTTAACTTATAAAAAGGAAGGGGAAATCGTAACCATCCCTTTGACCCATCTTAATATTATAGGAGACAACTCCCCTACCATTAACACTATTTAGTACCAAGATGACGATTCCATTCTTACCTAAATTGGTACCCTATATTCTTATATCCATAAATCCCTTCCTCTCTAGACTTTGACCATGTTAATTGAATCCACCATGGATATCAACTTTGGAACTTTAGCGAACCCTGACATTATCAAAATTGACCAATCTTTAAATGATAAGAAAGTTTAAGATTTCCCCTCTTTCCTCAAAAATTGTAGCATATCATTCACTTGGTCTTATTATGACATGCCTATAATTGACCCCACCATTGCTACTCATAACATAGTTAACCATCATGACACCAAGCCTATCAAGCAAAAACATTTATGTATGCACCCTCAAATAACCCTTCTCATCAAAGAGGAGCTTCAACATCTTGTATCTATAAATTTCATTCAACCCATTGATTATCCCCAATGGGTCTTGAATGTTGTGATTTTCACTAAGGTCATAGGGGGACTATGCGTTTGTGTAGAATTTCATAACGTCAACCTCACTTTCCCCAAAGATGATTTTATTCTACCAATCATCGACCAACTAGTTGATCTTATAGTTGACCATGAGATGATATATCTCATGGATGGATTCTTAGGTTATAATTAGATCTTAATTGCCCCTGAAGATCAACACAATACTATCTTTACCACCCCATAGGGGAATTTCTACTATAGAGTCATGCCATTTAGGTTAAAGAACACTGGTGTAACTTACCAATGTGCCATGTCTTACATCTTCAATGACCTTATCCATAAGATTGTAGAGGACTATGTGGATGACCTTATCAAAAAACCCAAACTCTAAAAGGACCATTTATTCATTTTCAAGATCATCTTTAAGTGGCTTATCCATTACCATGTCTGCCTTAACCCCAAGAAGTGCATTTTTAGGTATTTTCAAGAAAGCTTATAGGTTTTATTATCTCCCTTAATGGAATCAAATTTGATCCTACCAAAATTAAATTAATCCTCGACATGCTTCCTACCATTAACCTTAAACAACTATGTATCTTGTAGGGGAAGCTCCAATACATTTGTCACTTTATATCTCATCTTTTGGACTGATGTCAACCCTTCTACCACCTTATAAAAAGAGATGTGTCTTTAAAGTGTAATAACAACTATCAAAAGGTCTTTGATTCACTTAAATAGTACCTTTTGCCTCCACTTATACTCAACCCTCCCAAGGATAATCAACCTTTCTACCTTTGTATCTCTACCATTGATCACTTCTTAGGGTAATGCTTACTCATCAAGAAAATCAACCTAGAGAGCAAGATATTTACTACATTAGCCATATGCTTGTAGAGTAAGAGACTTAGTACACCCACATCAAGAAAATTTTATTAGCTTTAGTCTTCATGGCTACCAAACTTTGACACTATCTACTTAACCAATAAACCTATGCCATAACCAATACCAACCCATTCAAGTACATGCACTCCAAGCCTTACCAAAACTAGTACATGGCCAAATGGCTCATGTTTTTAGTAGAGTTTGACCTTAAGTTTTTTCAAGACAAATCAATTAAGGGGCAAGTCATTGACAACCAATTGGACAAAGCACCATTAGAATATAGTCAACATCCTCATTTTGACTTCCCCAATGAGTCCATTATGATCCTCTCTCAAGTGAGCTTCACCTATCAATTCACCATGTTATTTAATAGATCAAAATGTCAATATGGTGGTGGAGATAGTATCATCCTTATTCCCTTTTATGATGATCCCCTCCATTTATCCTTCAAGATTTATTTTGAATGTACTAATAATATGTTTGAGTATGAAACCCTAGTCATAGGCCTTCAAACTTCATTAGCCCTTGGATTCAAAACAATAAAAATCTTTGGTGACTCCCAACTTATGGTCAATAAAATCATTACCATTATAAGAATGATGTTTTTCAATAGTAAAAACAACTAGTTAATGAACTCTTAACATCATTTCAACACTAGCACATCTAGTCAACCCCATGATCTACCAACAAGTTAGACAATACTATGACTTTCATTTCTTCTTAGATCTTATCTACACCCTATGATTCTAAGCTATCCATCATTATCCATAGACTTACCCAACCTTCTTATGTTAAACTATATTCTCCCACTATTTTCAATGTGAAAGAGACCCAATTTGACCTTTGGTATTATCAAACCTTAGACTACCTTAACTTTGTCATCATTCTTTTTAGCCTTTCCATGAATGCTCAAAGAAAATTTATCTAGATTAACTCATTATACACTATTATGGGAGGAATTATTTATAAACACAACTTTGATGGCATCTTATTATGTTGCTTTCATAGTCACAAAGCCTCTCAAGCTATTAGGGAAATGCATGATAGTATATATGAAAGAAGCTTTAGTGGCCTTGTTATATCTAAAGGCATCCTACACCTTTGATATTACTAGCCTACCCTTAACCAAGACTATTTTGACTATGTGAAAAGGTGTGTTATGACTAGTGTACATAGTGTACCTCTTAAATAATCCACATCATAGAACCTTCCTTACACCCAAAATAATGAAGTCACCTCTCCACTGCATTAACTTGACTAGGAAATCAATATGTGTGTATCCTACCCATGATAATCCCACTAGCCTCAACACCCAGATGTGATCATAGGCCCAATAATATATAACCAAGTTGACAATGATACGATACCTCTTATGGGACATAAACCCCCATATCTTCTTATATATCCATACTAAGAGAATAGATACCCATCCAAATATAGTCTACCTTAGTAGTATCTCAGCCCACACCCCTAGTAGTAGGTATGGGAATCACCCACTGCTCAAGTCAAGAAAGGTAAAATATGAGATGGACATCATAAGCATCATCAAAAGTCTCCTCTCACCTATATCCCTCACATATAGTGTGTTATAGCTAAACCCCCCTACATAAAATTTGACTCAGTCACTATCATGTCCATCTAATAACTTGGTGTGATCTTCCCACTTTTCTTACTCTATGTCGTAGATTGGATCACCTCAGAGTAAAAGTTGTGTGATCCTATATACATGCTCAAGAAATATCATCATCTCATTAGTCAATAGTAGGAAGGTGCTCATAGTAAGATCCCATCTCTTGATGATCATTCCAATCATGAAGGCATCCCAAAGCACATGTTAATAGTGCCTCATCACCTCCAATGTAACCTCCTCCATGTAGGCCCAATAAAACTAGGGTCATCCCTTGGTATATATTTGTGAAAATGAGTGACACTTAGTCACGCCTCTATATTTTCTCCATAACTTGCAATAATTTTTTCATAAACATAGCTTAGTCACCTATACCATTATTTCCTACCAATGCCTATCCTACACTACCTTACCCTTTAAGTAAATAAGCTATTTCTTTACCCATCTACCCAATACCCACCAAATTTACACTCTAACCTATGAGGCTAGCCTCTACATAGAAAACAACATTTAAATTTTCCTTAAAACTTTAAACACTCTCCAAAAACCTTTTCTTACTAATCAACTATTGATGGTCATGGTGATTGTTGATGATCAGGCACCTTTTTTCCTTAGGATTTCAACCATCGATGGTCAAGCTCAAACACTGATGGTCACTATGAGTACTCTATGAGAAAAACACCCAAAACCTACCCTACCTAAAATAATTAAATAATAAACCTAACTTCCTACATTTCTACCCTAAATTACCTACCCACACTAATTCACCTACCCACCCCAATTTACCTACCTACCTGATCAATTTTCACATTCACCTAAAAATTTACCTAAAGTCCTTAGAAACCCTAACTAGGGAATAAACATTCACTATGACCTTTAAAACCCAATACATTTACAAACAAATAAATTTAACCTATACACTTAAGGGTACCCCTACCTCATTTCATGAACACTACCATGGAGTCAATCATAGGCCTACTCATCCTCACCTTTGCCTACATGCTCCCTATATCCTGATTGGTCCCCTAGGTCCTCTTAATCATGCCAACTTAGTAGGTCCACCTCAGTCATCACTATCAATAATTTATCACCCAACATGCTAGAGCTCTAATGTCAACAAATGCCAAAAGTTTCAATGATTTAAAAGTGATTCAATTTTTAATTTTACCCTGTAGACTTTTAGGGTTTCCACCCTAATCATCGATGATCAGTGTGACCATTGATGGTCACCCCCTAACCATCGATAGTGAGGATGCTTAGCATTTTTTATTTCACATCTAAGCAACCCTTTCTAGCTACACCTAATCATTTACCCACCCATGGAAACTACCTTCTCCACCCATTTGGACCACCTTGTCACCTCACCATTGGTTTATTTTGGCCTAACTAGCACATGTTTTACAATGAATTTTACCTATTATTTTGACCATAGCAACAACAATGCCATGTTGACCACCTTTTACATTTACACTACCTTCATGCTTACCTAACCCACCTATGTATTTTTAGGATCACTTCCTACCTTAGATACCCATGATGCTTGACCAGTTTGTGTTTTCACTAGGATCACTTCCTACCTTGGATACCCACCAAAACATGGAAATCACTTAAGAGACTCAAAAGAATACCTAGCCACCACACCTAATTATGGTCATATGGTCTACTTGTCACTTATCCTTCTAGCACCAATCTTTATTTTTACCAATTATGGAAACCTATTCAATGTGTTATCTTGGCTATCACACCTTTTATCACACTTTGCATGCTTATTTGTGCTTTAGTGCCTAACCTATCACCCACCTTCATGATGTAAACCTTTATCATCACCATCCTCCACCTTATCAAACCTACATCTAATTATATTTTACCTCTTCACCTCTTGGTTTAAGGGGGAACACCTCTTCCCATACTTAGGGTATTCAAACCTTTGACCGATAATTAGTTTTTATTTTTTAGCTTGTTGATTAAAAGTAAAATAACAAAAAGGGGTAAAATGTAGACACCAAAAATATACACATCATAATTCTAAATGTCTAAATTCCCCTAGACATCCTTAAGACCCCATTGAGACAAATCTAACCCTTTGAACCCTAACCAAACCTAACCCATGGTCAATTTTCCCAACTAACTTAACTTAAATTTAACCCACTTTGACCCTTCACCCTTGATCATCAATGATTAGGATGATCATTGATGGTCACCTTGAGCATTGATGATTAGGGTGCACCTCCTCAACCACCAACATACACACCACCCACCTTACTTTTCTAAAAATAACTTGTCCTAATTTACATATGAGGCATTGCATGTGTGATTTAAAATTAGAAGGCCCATTTAACATCTTATTATAACTCTCTTTCCTTACCCAAAAAAATAGAGGAGCAGGAAAGTGAAATCCATATATAATTATTATCAAGAGCTTGTGCATCTAGAGTTACTTTTTTTTAGGTTAATCATCATCAGTAAACTAATGATCCATCTATCATGTTAGAAAGCCAACTTGACAACATTACTCTACCAAAGTAATAAGTACCATTACTCTACTAGAATCATGCCAAGCTTCACCAATGAGTCAACCACTTCAGTCAACCACCTGATCAACCTTCTATAAGATAATTATTTATTTTATAGTATTTAATTTATTTTCATTTTTCACTCAGCCCAACACCAAACCATCTCTTAGAATCAAACCTTGTGATCCTATTAATGAGCTATTTACTAACCCAAACCTACACATAGTAACTATCAATGGTTGTCTCAACCACTGATGGTCTGCCCAACCATCGATGTCACCTTGACTATTGATGGTCACCTTAACTATTGACAATCACATCAACCAATCATGGTCATTATGGATAGAAATTATATCAATCTATTTCCACCTACCTACCCTCAGCTAAATCTAATTTTATGTCCCTACATATTCATAGACCCCGGCTTGATTTTTTGAAATAAACTTGAGCCATTTAGCACTAGTATTGACTTGTTTATTATTATATTAGTATTTTATAGTCTATTTATTTATCAATAATTTCTTATGTTCAATTTTGGTACCATTTGATTATTTATTCAAGTAATTTCTATTTTTTTATAAACTTAATTATTTAAAATGTGTGGATTGACAACCCTTGAGGAAGATCTTACTCTTGAGATGTAGCCAACACTAGGCAATCCACTCAGCTATCTATATAACCAACCATTTGATTTAGTGTTATATTATTTTTAGTTTATCTTCCCAATCCAAAGAGGAGTTATTCATAATCATATGATTTAATGCATGCATAATCAAATAATTTTTTCAACCATACCTATATTTAGTTTCTTCTTTTTCAAAATATAAGTTAAAATTCATTGAAACACAAAGTATCAGTAGTCAATAAAAGTTTGAAAATATTATGTGTATACACATTCCCCACTTTAATCTCATCATGTGTCATGTAAGTGAAACATGGGATGGTGCTTTGAGATAAAACATGAAAACACATAATGTAGATGCTAAGTAAAGTGTAGTAAGTAGCAAAATAAGATAAATGAAAGGAATGAATTGAAAAACACATAATTTTAACTTAACTTATTGTTGTAGATAAATAAGTATATTACAATAAAATTGAAGGCTTATAATGTAGAGAAAACTAGATGAAACCATAGAAGTTAGTGCAAAAACTAGCCAAAAATTAAAAAAAATGGAAGATAAGCATGTAATAGTTGGGAATGACTAAGAAGATAATTAGCAGTTTAAGATTGGTAAAGCAAGTTTTTTAGAATATTCAAGGCAAATAAATGAAAATATAATGTAAAATTAATGGCAAATGATTAGTAAATGAATGACAAATGATGAGAAATAAATTACAAATGATATCAAAAAGCTTGTAAAGCATAAGTGGCAAAAAGGAATGTAAAACATACTAAATCACATTGGGAAGTATGTAAAACATGAATGATAAATGAAATATCAATGTAACAAAACCTGAAAAAATATATGTAATAAAGTGAAATGTAAGCTCATATAAGATAAGCAAAAAGGAAAAAATGAAAGAAATAAAATGAAATGTAATTGAAGATGGAAGAAAAAGATAAAGAAGGCATATATGTAAGAATGGAAAAAGGGTGTAGAATCAGTTGTACACAATAAAAGGATAATAAAATAAATGAAAAATGAAAGAAAAGAGTGATTCATAATTACTCAAATATTTTTTTCTCTAAAGCTAGATAAAAATAAAACAAAGTAATGCTAGCATGTTTCTAAAGAGATGAAGAAGAGGGAATAATTAGAAGAGGGAAAATAGATTTAGAATCACAATTGTGTTATCAAGGGAGTAAATTAAATGGGTGGAGGGGAGAATGAAGGAAAACCCAAGGTAGAGGAACTCTTTATTAAAGTCAAGACTCTAAAATTATGTTTGTCAAAATAAGATGACTATTGACTTTAAGTACTCTAAATAATTTCTCTTAGCTACACAAGTCTTAGGTCAACAAATGAAGTATATAGATCATCCCATGAAGGCTATATGAATGAAAATTAAAATGTACCTACCTTATCACAATGTGTTCCCCATTCTTTAGGACCCCTTATAGATCCATCAGTCTACTATGAAGATTAGGTACTTACGTGAGAAATTAGGTAGAACTAAAAGATTTTTTTATTATCCTCTTCTAATATACTAGTCTACCACATGCCAAAGGACCTTGAATCTACTATGAGGCCAACTATGGAGTTTTAGCTTTGAATAGAAGAAGGATATGTCCTTTGAATCATGTCTTTTAGTGTGATTGGAATTTTGAAATTTGTATGTTTCCTTTTAGATATCATTACCTTTTGTTTCAAATGATTTACCTTTTTAACTTTCTTGATGGATTTTTTAATTCCTCCTCCATACAGATTTTTAAAACCAAACATGGGTTCTAAAGATGACTTTCATTTGAATACTTGTGATAAGATTTCTAAGAGATAGAGAGAGTTCAAAGATCATGGGGTCTAAAAGTCTTGTAAATATAGGTGAAATAAAAGTGTTATCTTGACTTTGACCTTGTTTTATCTAATGTGGAGTGAAAGGAAGGGGAAATCTAGAGGAATGACACATGTAATAATTTAAATTAATTCAAATCATAAAAAAATGGGTCAAAGGGAAAAAATGGATACAATTATAGTAAAGGGTGATTCCTTATCATAAGAAAGAGGTAAATGGAGGAAATCATGCTAACATAGGTTGTTTTGAAAATTCCATCTATCAAAAGAATAAAAAGTTAAAGTTGAGAACATGAAAAGATGGTGATTTTATGAGGAGGTCCAGGTCATATCCATGGTATTATACTATAAACTCATGAAAGAGAAACCCATGAGGGTGATAAATAGATAATTAAAAGATAAATAAAAGATGGTAGTTTTTTGAGGAACATTAGGTCCTATCCATGGTTGTACAAAGCAACTCATAAAAGAGAAACCTAAGGGGTGCCAAAAGAAAAATGTCAAAATATAAAGAAGACTATTGTACATCAAGAGGTAAATTATAAAGAAAGGGGTAAAATTATCATAAAGCTACTAAGGCAAAGAGTGACATAAAAAGACAAATGAAAGAGGTATATAAAGATAAAAATGAAAACAAATGCCAAATGTAATGTGGAAGACAACCAAAGAATGTAAAGGAAAAAAATGATGTTATTAAAATTAAAGTAAGGAAGGAAATAAAAAAACAAAAAAATAAAGAAACATGAGACAATAGAAAAATTAAGACCTGTGCTAACATATGTATCAAATATGAGCATGTGAAAGACAAGTTTATAAGTCTTAGAATGTTTCTTAAAGATGGATTGGTTTGTTATTATACATTATATAATAAGATTGGGCATGGAAATATGCCCCAAATGGTAAGTGGATGTAGGGATTGGCATTACAATATTCCCCAAAGTCTAAAGGAACATGTGGATGGGCATCAGAAGATGCCCCAACATATGAGTTGGAGTGAGGTAGAATTGAACTATTAAAATGGTTTACATTGGGTTGGTAGGTGAATTTGGAGATAGGAAAATGTGTTTGTTTATTATATTTTAAGTATATTGAATGTGAAATATGATGTGTAGGAGAGGTATGAAGAGGTAAAGGAGGTAAAGGAGGACCATGGATGATATGCTTTAGAATAGGCATTTGAATTAGATACTCTTTTGGTTTATGTGACTTAAGAGGTTGAGGTTCAATGGATGTAAAAATATGTTTAAAGTTGTTCATGTTAGCTATCCTTTATTTATTGTTATAGGAAGAAGGATCATTTATGGTTTGAAAAAAAATTAGAGGATGAGGTGTAGGTATGGGATAATTGTTGTTGATCATTAGGTAGTTCATTTTATTGTGATTGTGGTTCTTTAGACTGAATTTGAAAATCTTGAAGATAGTATGGATAACACTATTTTTTTAGAGTATCAAGATTGAAATGTGGACCAAGCAATAAAAATACAAGAAAATGGTGAAGATCATGACAATATTCATGAGAGTGACCTATAGTATCAGGATAATAATAAAACTTATCAAGATTGTACCATTTTGGAGGAGGTTCGGAAGGATCAAATCTTATGGGTTTAGAGGGTGGTAGTTTATACTTAAGTTATTCTAGAATCAAGGTTAGGTGGCTTGGGTTAAATTTGGTTGAATTGAATGCTCCATTTTGATGTTGGGGAGGCTTGGATGATTCAATGTTATGAGAACATGATTGGAAAGGTACTTTAGTAGTATTTTGAGGTGTTTTAAATTGAGTCATAGGAAAGTGTTGCATTTTTTATTTGTCTAAGTCTTATTCTAAAGTTTTAGGGGAAAAGATTCAAACTTTATATTGAAGGGAAGCTTTAAGAGTAGTGATAAATAGTTTTAAAAGAGTGTCATCATTAATGTTATGGTTTATTTTATGAGCAAGATACTTCCATCATTTGATGAATGTATAAAAATATTCATTAGGAAGTGTCTTGACATTGATGAAATGGATAAGGTAGTTTTTAGGAAGGTCATTATGTTGGAATTTCTTCACTAGACCATTGGCTAAATCTTCTAGTTATAAGATAGAATGTCTAGAAAGTTTGTTTTACCATTTAAGTGCATCACCAACAAAGGTTTTGGCTAAAATATTGGTGGTAAGAAAGGTATTATTTTGGATCCATTCCTTATAGAGATTTCCAAAAGACTTAAGAAAGATAGTAGGGTCCTTAGTCCCATTATATGTGATAGTTGGAGAAATGTTTCCAATAATTATGGATGCAATGAATGGGGCTAAAGGTTCACTTTGAATATGTTGATGCATTTTTTTATTCATTAGAGGTTGAGGGATGATATTCCCATTGGCATCTCTAAAAGGAGGAGGGAGAAAATTTTGATTTGGTTGAGACATGATGATTTGAGGTGGTTAACTACTCATGTTGCATAAATGTTGTTACATGTTAATTACTTAAGTTTGATTGGTTGTTTTCATGATGTTCATTTTTTATATTACTTGGGAAAGAAGTTGAGTTGTATCAATAGGTGGGTTTTAAGGTGGGGCATTAGTGTTATTAGGAAGAGGATTGTTAGTGTTGGTGGGAGGACGATTCTTTATAGATGGAGGATTCCCAACATTAGTGTTAGTTATCTTAAGTGTGGTAGAATAAAAATGAAGCTTGGTAAATCCACCATTATTTTGAGGAGTGTAAATAGTATTATCATCAAGGTTTTTGAATAATTGGGAACCATTTATATTATCAATTTGAGTGGTTTCAAACATATTGCTTTGGGAATTGATAAGACTTGGTGATCTTGTTATGGATGTAGGAAGAGGATTATGAACATTGGTTGTAAGGGTATGAGTATTGATAAGAGGATTAAAAACATTGGTATTGGGAATAATATTAGGATGAAGGACCTCAATTACATTACATTGTGTAGTGAGTGGTTCTAGTTTAGGAGAAGGGGAAGGAAAAAATTGGATAGTTTCATTTGAAGTAATAAAATAAGTGAGTTTTTATCAAAATCCTTAATTATTCACTATTATTAAATAATAAAAGGATAAAAATATGTCATCATAATGAAACAAGACTAGATAAACACACAAGGGGAATAGAAAGTGAAAAAATAGTACAAGGTCAATTGGGTTGATCTTGTATAGAAAATAGAGATGAAAAAGGGTCTATAAATAGTACAGGGTCAATCCTATAAAAAAAATAGAGAATAAAAAGGTTTATAAATAGTAAGTCATTGATTGGGTTGATCTCATATAGTGGATAGAGGATAAAAAAGTTATATAGATAGTACAGGGTTGACTGGGTTGATCCTATATAGTGAACAGAGGCTAAAAACAAGTATATTCCTTTCTTTATCTATATCTTTGTTTCTACTCATCTATTTTAAAAGACATAAAATGAATTAGATTCATGATGAAATAGAGAATAAAAATAGGGAAAATGATAAATTTGATATAAATTTGTGAATAATATAATTTTTCAAGTAATGTAAAGAAGTAAGTGTTGAAAGGAAACAAACAGTCAATTGGAATAAAACTGACTAATCTAGTTAAAACACACAAAGCAAAATCTTACACTAACACTAGATATAATGCAAGATTGTGTACAAAAAATTAAACAAAAAGAAAGAAAAAAAATTAAATTAAAGATAACTAATTGGTTAACTTGATTGTTAATTATATTATTAAAAATGATTTTAAATGTGATTGGAAGTTGTTTATAAGCAAGGTACTAGATAGAAATCTTAGGATGGTTTCAAGTAGTTTGGGATGAAAGGGATTGTAGTGTAAATGATACAAGATTTATATTGGGGCCTATCCCCTCACTTCACACACTTCAATAATAAGGGTGTCAGGTGCTTAGCTAAAATATACCATTAACCATACTTTATACTAGACCAGAGTATCAAGGTGACTTCCCCCTTGGCGATAAACTCCAAGTAGGTTGGCCTAGGGTAGACATAATGTTAAAATGTTTATTTACATTTGTATGATTTGGTCATTTGTACATAAAATATAAATAGTGAAACTAAGTGATTAATTAAAAATCCCCTAATTAGATTATGTGTATTATTCTAAGCATGTAAGTAATAGGAAAAGAAAGGTGTGAACTAATTACTAATAGATATGAGGTTAATTCCAACTTTGAAATAAGGTATAGTGTTGAGACTATATGCACAAAATAAAAAATAGGGTCTATAGAGTCAAACCTATAATATGGAAACAAAGTCTAAAAATGAATTGAGTTGGCAGTGTCAATCCAGTTATTTTAGAAAACACACAACACTGGGTCCATAGTGTTGATCTAGTTTATTGTGAAAGGATAATTTTTAAGACTACAAATTATGAAAGGAAAGAAAAAAATTAAAATAATAAATAGAAAGGAACCTTGGTAGATCAGAGATGTAACGAAGTAAAATTGTTGATGAAGAACCTTGAAGTATGCTTGAGAAACTTACAAATTGGGTCGATAAATTTGATCAAGTTGTATAAGAACCTACTAAATAGTGATGAAAATATAAGGGGTCGAGTGGGTCAACCTATTATGCTGAATTTGGTGTCTAAAAATATATAAACCTATATTGGGTCGACTAGGTTGATCTAGTTGCCTATTCTTGTAACTTGTGCATAAAGATAAAAAGTTGGGTCAATAAAATCAATCTAGTATGTCAAAATATATGATAAAAATGATTATAAAAATAAATGAAATAAATCAAGGTAAAAGTGAAGAAATCCTACAAGGGTTAGTTCATGTTGGGTTCACTAGAATGTATGCAATTAGAAATACATCATGTCTATGAATTAATCCTAGATCAAATAAGATAGATCATACCTAAAATTTTGATTGGGATACACTTTTTAAGTGAGAGAATGACCAATATGGGGATCCACTGGACTTGATTATGGGAAAAATTGTATCATTTGTCACAACATATCATGCTAGGAAGGGTTCCAAAGCCTACAATATAACACAATTAGACAACAACCCTAATGGACTCCTAAGGTTTAAAACATTCACTTATAGTAATAGCAAGAAAGTAAAATCTAATCTAGTGCACACCAAAGCTTGTGGCACAAAGTGAGGGGTTATAATCAATTAAAAAAACTAAACTAAACATGTATTAGAATACATATACTCACATCAATGTATACAAAATCCTAATACATGGAGAGAAAAATACAAATGCATTATATATCTACTTTTACAAAGGAAAAATAAAGGTAGGAATAATTACCTTTGAAGATGAACCAATCAAGCCTCAACCTTTCCCTTGGCCAATGTGCCCTGAAAGAAATTGTTGTGGTATATAAGGATAACTAAAATAAATTAGATTTAGGCTATACAACCTAGTTAAGCATCTAAAAGACTTATCCATAAGATAAGATCCATATCTCCAAAGAAAGTATGGAACCCTAAGCTTTATCCCTCAAGTGTAATGGTTAATAAACAGATGTTCACTCGTACTTATTCTCTAATAATTATTCTCTTATGACATGATGGGAAGTGAACTTGTATATATAGGTATATCTTTCCCTAAATCCTCATGAGAACATTAGCTATATAGGGTTGACCCAGTCAATCCAATGTTTTTTTAGTGACAAATCTCTAGGTCTGAGCTAGGTCAGCCAAAAGGCTAACAAGCCAAGAAATTGAAAAATACCCCTAAACTGTATTGGGTCAGCCCAGTCGACCCAGTATAGCTAATGGTCTAAAAGGGCATTAAGGTAAGAAAAAGAGGATGGAAAGAGGATAAATATTAGAGGAGGTAGTACTAAGATTAATAAGCTTAGGGTAAATGGTTTTAGGATACAAGTGTGTAGATTGAAAGTGGCAAAAGGAACAAAAATATTACAAAGCATCAATGGTCTATCCACCCCTTTCCTAGTACATCCCTTAAGGAAAACACTCAGAGAGATTAAGACTCAACAAGTTCCTACAAGATACAAAGTCTTAGTAATCAATAAAAGTTTGAAAATATTATGTGTATATAGAATGGTACACTTCGTATCTTTGAGTGAGGTAGTATTTACAAATGGGGTATATGATAGGTATATCTAGAGGGCCATATATAATCCTAAATTCATCAGATAATAATAATATGAGTATTTATTTATGTATTTGAAGAGCTAGTAAATGAGGAGGGATTTCTATGTTAGCTTTATTTACTTCTATTGATTTTATTTCATGGGATTCATGGATTTGGGTTGTTTGGAGATTTTTGGAGCTTTTATAGTACATTTATACCTTTCATTTTTCTTTCCTCCACTTATGCATTTTTTTCCTTTCTACTTTTGTGCCTTGCCTAATCATGAAAGCCATGGATCTTGTTTGTTCAAATTTACTATAGCTTTCCCAATTTTTATTCTTGTTCATTATTGATATTGGTCTATTTTGAGGGTTGTTTTTATGTTATTTTCATTTATTTTAAACCATGTTTCTCTATATATATTCCATTTTTGACCATTTCAGGTCTCTCCCATCTAATTCCATGTAAGGTTTGGGTTTTTTTATTACTAACTTTAAAAATTCTAGTTTATTAGAGGAATATATGTGAATTAGGAGGTTCTTATGGATCCAAATTAAATAAATGTATATCATGTTTTGTGTATTTATAGATAATTTTCAAGGGTGAGAATGACCTAAAGGAAATAAAATACATGCCCTAGCTTAAAAACCTACAAATCCTCATTTTCTCAATAGTTCTCATTATCTTGGCTCATTTATAGAATAAAGTGACTAATGAGTACTGATAAAGGTCATAAATATAGCATTAACAAATTTAATTATTTACCTACCCCTCTTATACTTATACTTTCCATATCTCCACCTATCATTTCATCATAGTGATGATATTTCCTACACTAATACCATTACAATGAAACCTAAAACATTCAAGTTTTCTATGTTAATGGGCCTTGTGTACACTATTATCATTATGTAACCATTGTCCCACATTCCTCATATTTGGTCATCTTTTCTTACACATCTAGTATAATCATTAATTTTCTCCTTTCTTGACATGATGTTTCTATCCTTTCATTTTAATGACATTTTCAATATTCCCCCCCTCTAATTATGTGCAGGGTCCTATAACATATGCCTTTTCTATCCTAATTTACCTAATTATTTACCCATTTGAATACCATGTTTTTAAAATACTTCCTTAGAAACCCCCACCCTTCCTTCTATATTATGTACCATGTATACACATAATATTTTAAAACTTTATCAGCCACTAATGCTTTCTATCTTGCAAGAATCTATCAAGTCTTAATCTCTCTGAGTACATGCCTTAAAGGGTGCACTAGAAAAGGGGTGGTAGACCATTAATTATTTACATGATTTTTGTCCCCTATACCACCATTTTTTATCTATAAAACCATCTCATATACACTCCCTTAAGTTTTACCTCCTCTTTTACACCTCCAAAAAATTCACCACCTTACTTATCACCTGCCTATTCCTAACATCCTTTTTCACATTTATTAAATAATGTCAGCTTAGGTCAACCCTATATTGTAATTGATATTTTCACATTATGGGTCTAGGTTAGCCTTGGCTGATGTAGACTAAGACCTAACTTATTTTATCAATTAATGATATAGAGTCAAATTGGAACAAACCTATCAGTTAACTTTCAAAAAGTTTTAGGGTTATATTCATCTATATATACACATTATTTTTTCCATTTATTATAAAAAAAATAGATTTAATAATTCATTTACACTTCTTTACAATCTTCTCTTTGACCATTATATTTTAGTAGTTATTGCCTAGGGTTTATACTTGGAGAATAATCTTGTCTTATGGAAAAGTCTTAGATTCTTAGGTCTATCTTAATGATCCTTATGAACCACAACAACCTCATGTGAAGCACTTTTGGCTAAGGGAGAGATTGAGTCTCGATGGGTTTGTCTTCAAGGTAAGTATCTCTAACTCTATTCCTTTATTTTAGTATATAGAAGTAGCATAAGTAATGGCTTTTGAATGTATGTATTTCTCCATGAATTAAGGTTATATCTATACATAACTTAATTAGAATTATTTTATGCATGTTTAATTTTTATGTTTATTACCTCCACTTTCTGCCACAAGCTTTGGTGAGAACTGTATTAGATTTTGATTTACTTTGCATTTACTTAGTGAATATGAAAACATAGGAACTAACTAGGGTTATTTCATAGTGTTGTTTGACTAGAGGCTATAGAACCCTCTCTACTGATGTTATTATGGTAAGAGATCCATTAGTTAGGTATAATGGATCCATCTTGTTCATGACCCAAAGTATCTAATGTATCAACAAATAGAAGTGTAAGTAGGATTTATCTTCTTCGATCTACGATTGATTAATAGGTTAGTTGCATTTTCTTTTGTATACATTCTAGTGAACCTAACGTGAATCAAACCCTTGTAGGTTTACTTTCATGCATTCATTTTATCATCATATTATATATTTTAATTTTTTTAATTATTGTATGCAACTTATCGATACAATTTTAATAGTTAGTGCATAAGTATAACACAAAATCACTCCAAAATGAATCTATTCTATCTGTGTAGGTCTTCTTCAAATATAGGTGACTAGATTAATTTACTCAACATAGTAATCTTCCTTAGTCATAGGATTACATACATAGTCAATCCAATCAACTCTATTTGTAGTTCTTGTTTTTAAACATACAAGTTTTCAGACATAGTCAAGCTAGTTGACTTTGTTTGTAGATTATTTTTAGCATAAATGTTTTGTAGACTGTGTCAACCTAGTTGAATCTATTCATAAAATATTAAAAGTAGCACTTGAACAACATAACATATAATTTACAATCTAAAAAACTTTAAAACCACCAAATTTTATTCTTACCTTCTTTGTCATTTCTAATTTTCATTCATATTATTATTTTTCTTAAGATTTTAGTCTACAAAAAGCTAACCCTATAACAAACTGGGTCAACTAGATTGACACAGTTATGTAGCCTATCTTCTCTCCAAAAGACATAGTTGACCTATGTGATTGTGCTCTTCCAGATATTACTTTCACAAAATAGTAGCAACCTTATTGACTCTATTCTATATTGTTTACATACAATATCACCTGAACTAAATTTGTACTCTTCATAGTAAAATGAATTAACCTATTTTACTAGTAGTTAGTTAAATTTTCATTTTAGTTGCTTGCATGCTTAGAGTAACAAACATAGATTAATTAAATGTTTTTTCAACTTAAAAATTTAGTCACACTATTTTTCTCTTAAAAAAAATCATTAAACATTTTTCTTCCCAAAGGTCTACTTACTTGGATTTCATCACCAAGGGGGAAGCCAAGTTAATTTTTTGGCCAAATATAAATATGTGATTAGTGGCATATATTGATAAATCACCTGACACACTTATCTCTATGGGATTATAAAGTGAGGGGGTAGGCCCTAATACCAATATAGTACCATTAAAATATAGATCCGTTTTAGCCTAAACTACCTAAAACTATCCATAGAGTGGTTTTTAGTTCTTCCTTACAGCTAACTTCCCATCAAATTAATTTCAAAATTTATTATAACTTAATAACATTTAGGAATGACTAATTATTTATCATTTACATTCAAGTTCATTTCTTACTCTTTGTTCATTGTATTTTGTATTACAAATCTTGTGTTAGCCAACATTAATGAAAGGTTTGTGTTATGTGTTTCAATTATATCAATCACATTGATTTAATTGCTTATGTTCTTGACTTTATTTGATTAGATATTATCTTTCAACATTTTCTCCTATTTTCATAACATTATCATCTTAATCGACATAGTCTCTTATAGATTCAATCTTTCTTATATTTAGTACATAGTCACCCTATACGACTATGTATCTTTCCATCTTATTCAACTTTTCACTTTAACCTACATAGTCAACCTATCCAATTGTGTATCTTTTTCATCTATTAAGTTTCTCCATCTATAATACATAGTTAACCATACAATTATGTATCTTCTTGACCTATTTCAATTTTATCATCTACAACATATAATGAAGCAATTCAAATTTATATTTTGCATCCTATTCTATGGAACATTTTCAAAGACTCTATCAACCTAGTTGACTCTATACCTATTCGTTGATATTGTTTTTTGTTTGGAAAAATTTATCCCTATTTTTCCTCTTCATTTCCTAATTTCAAATTTGAACATCATGAAATACCTTATCATAATTTTTTTTGGACAACTTGAATCCATTTAAACACTATATGGGATGTTATTTTTTTCCTACATTCTCTACCCAAGAGTATCCTCACTCTTGGATCACCTTTTATCCCCCTTCATCTTTTATTTTCACCATGGTTTAAATCACTCCAATAGTTTCAATTAGTAGATCAGACCCATTTCATACTTATCAATATAATTTTCACCTTCAGACATCTTACTATACTATAGGGATAATTGATATAATCTTAACAAATAACCCCACAAGAAACCTTCTTAATACTAATAACCCACTTCTTATCAATTTACCACCTAGAAACCCTCCCCTTAATACTAATTTAGGGAATCCTCCCACCAACACCAACCCACCACTTGATACAACTCAAATTAATGCACAAATAGTGAAATAAATGAATATCATGCAAACATATAATACCTCCCAAATGATGAAACTATAACATCATTTGATAAACATAGCTAATCAGCCTCCCATTTTTCTTCCCCAAAATAATCAAAATTTTATACCTCCACCTCTTAAATATGTCATAAACAATGCTATTCCTAGGTTCACAATAAGATGCTTCAACACATTAAAAATGAGGCTTTATACCTTTTCGTTATATCTATTGATATTGGTAATATATCTCCAAATATTAAATATGATTTGACTAAAAACCCTATATCTTTTCTCAAGGCATTTGGTAATATTTATAAAGAGTGGATCCAAACTAGTACCTTTTCCACTACTAAACTTTTAGTTAAAACCTTCAACGGTGATGTATTATAATGGAATAACTAACTTACCCAACATTCTATATGGAAATTTGAGGATTTAGTCAATGTTTTAGTTAAATAATTCCAACATAATGGTCTTACCATAATTGTCTTGGTCATTTCATAAATGCTAATCAATCCCCTACTGAATTAGCTCATGATTTTGTCAAATGATAGAGATATTTGGCTCATAAATCTAACCAAAACATGATTTATGACAAATTATTCAAACTTTTCATAACATCATTACCACCTTCCATCCAATACAAGGTTCAAACTTTTACTCCCAAAAATTTAAAAAATGCTCTTGACCAGGATAATGTTAGAGATACAATCACTAAGAGAAGTGGGGTGAATCAATAATGAAAGATAATATAAGCTTCAATTATAATCTTTTCAAATACTTAATCAATCACCACAAGCATTCAGAAAACATACAAGTCATTCATACTAATGAACAAGAAAGATAATGAAAGATCAAGCACATAACACATGAATTATGTGAGAAATCATGATGGGGATAAACCTCACTCTCAATCTTGAAAACACATGGACTAATTGTCCCATAATATTATCACAATCATGAGAACTTTTAGTGAACCACCCACTTCACAAGGAGCACCCCCCCAAGCATGAACAAGCACCAACTTGTATTAGATATTAAGAACTCCCACAACACCTATGATATCAATAGCTTTAGAAATATGAATGCCTTTCAATCTGATGGAGAATAATTTATAACACCTCTCTTCAATTTTTATTACTCTCTCAAGCATTTACACATAAGCAATGCATCCAAAAACACCCTTTTAGATCACTCTATACTTCTTCACTCATATTCAATCTTCAACCCTACAAGAACACTATTATAACATCAAAAATATGACTTATAGGTCATTAAAACATTCCTCAGCCTAATTTTCACTTTAATCCTTCCACCAATCACACTCACACTTCACTATCCTTTTTATATCAACGATATAAATCATCACATCTAATTTATCTCTTTATAGAGTATACTTATCCATCACCTTCTTGGTTGGCCATAAGACTTTCCTTAACTCTTAAGGATTCTATCACACTTATACATAGCTCAATAAAACCTTAATGATTAAATAATATCATCCATGGGTCACCTTTTAGCATCTACACCTTTTAATTAGGCCTTAGTAGCCCTTATAGGTCTC